>VMDR010031314.1:0-12082 GCA_007922815.1 Macrotus californicus | reverse complement strand
TGGAGATGTCAGGATGGGTGGAAGAAATATTAGAGCAAAAGAATCTATCACACTTAGTGACTGATTTAGTGGCAATTAAAATGAATTTCTATCTTTAAAGTGGTGGCATTTTTAGACAAAACTATGTCTTTATATTTATCTTTAAAATATCTATTGTCTTAGCATTTGTTCTTGCATGTCAAGCAGTATGTTTTCCAATTACTCAATAAATATTTCTTCATAGATGATGGAAGAAAACCAGCGAAGATGTTTTTTAAACCAATTATATCTAAGGAAGAATGGGATTCATATAACTCCATATTACTTTATGAGAAATTCTATCAGCTTCAAAATGTTTTTACCCTTTTGAATTGTATCCTTACCATATAAACAAATAGCAAATTTGAGAACTATTTCAAATTTTATTATGCGTTTATTGTTATCTTGCAATGTCTAAAAGCAAAACCTATTTGATTGCTTGATCTGGAGAAATGAGAAGTTCACTATCAGTTTCTCTATTCCTCACTTAATGTCAAAAGCAATACTATGAAAACAAAAAACAAAAAGCAATACTATGATAATCTAATGCTTGAAGAAAGCCCAGTTTTCATTCACTTTGTGGTCTTCAGGAACTTTCTAGTGGGTCAGTTATATAACTACTTTAACCACAGAATCCCACAGGAGTCAAGAAGCACCAACTTTAAATTTATCAATTTATGAATTATTTCTCTCATAATCCCACCTGCAACTTTGATGGCCTTAAGCTATTTAAACCCGTTTATGTCTGTGTATAAAATACTGGTCATGCCTACCCATCCAAGTTCAACCTGAAGATTTAAAAATTCTGTAACTTCCCCACTACTGTCTCAACACTCATCAAAGTCTCTGAAGTGAAGACATTGAAGGCATTTATACCGCGTGTTATAAATTTCTGTTCAGTGTTGTGTTGGCAGTCAGAAACTCTCCTGATGAAGTAAAATGCTTTTTCAGGCACAATCAGTGTTCTGTTTTCAACCTGTTAATTAGATACTTTACTGACTTGGTACTTTGGGAAAGTTACTTAAATTCTCTAAGCAGTGGCATGTTGCAATAGGAGCCAGCTTGAGAGTCTGTTGTCAGATTTTCAGTTTTGCCTATAGGTTGTTAAGCATTTGGAGACTTGATTCAGCCATGGTAGGAGTATTTACCACGGATGATGGTAAATGTTACAAATAGGGGCAACTATTTTTCTTCAGAGAGAACTGGTTTACCAGCTCCCTACTATCTCTAAACCTTAGTTTCTTCATCCGTAAAATGAGAAAAATAATTCCAACCTGTATTGAACACATTAGTTTCAGTAAACCGAATCTCTCTGCTAGTTTAAATAGAAAAGGAATTTGCTAGATAGTCTTAAATGCCCCAGAGAATTATAGGGGAGACTGATAAAAACAGGTTATAGTTAGAGCTCTCAAAAACAAATCTGCGGGGCGCACCACAAAACTGGGCTGCCAAAGCACCTCCTGCCTCTTCTGTGTCAGGAAGCTATCTTTCCACTTGGGAAGCTGCAGCGGTTACCACGATCAGGAAAGCCTCCCCAGTCAAGAAGCCACTGCAGGCAAACTGGAGGCCTCCACACTGCCTCTACCTGCCTCTTGCTTTCTGAATATTTCAGAAAAGTATCTACTTGGCCAAAACTAATTCATAACCAGAACTGTAGCTGCATCAGGGGCTTGGAAACATAGTCTTTATTCGGAGTGGTCTTGTGTCCAGATAAAAATTCGGGGATTCTATTGCCATAGGTTAAAAAATGGATGAAAACAGCTATTGGATGGCATCTAGCAGTCAGCCATGGACTACCCATTTCCATTCCCGAGATCTGTGAGAACTCTCTTCCCGATCAGAGAACCATTCATAACCTAACTAAGGGGTAAAACGTCGAAGTCCTATCCAGAGACAAATCCAGTTCAAAGACCAGAATATTTGAATCACATAAAGTCCTCTCCATCAGGTCCACATGTGAATATCAGTGTTCAGGTGATCCAGGAAGTGACAGGTAAGTCATTCCCCTCTGCCCGACACACACACACACACACACACACACTTCAATGGTGGAACAGGAACAGGGTAACTGTAATAAAAAGTTCCCTTTAGAAATAATATTGTGCTGGGCAGAAATTTCAGAGACCTCTGCCAGGGCAATAGACTGCTATAATCCTCTGGGTTAACTCCTCCAGCAGTCTCTGGTTTCTCCTTCGTCTCCATGACTACTGACTTTGTTTTCTTGGAAGTCCTTCCTCGTCCATTAGCCTCCTTGGCCACATCAGAACTGGGCATTGGAGAGTCTGCCCTTCTGGGAGCTGTAAAACTTCCACATCCTCTTTTCCGCTCCTGCAGGTTTGGGTACTTAAGTTCGCATTGTGCTCAGCTGGGCTTTGGCAGGCCAGGTTTATGGTTTCTGTGGTAAATAATTTCCTCATAAACTTAATGTGCTTCCAGTCTTCCTCCTGGTCAGTTTGCAAGTGACAACTGTATCCAAGGATCTCATTTAGACACGAAGATCTGGTTTCAATGATTAGCTGCTATGCTCTGCACAACCTCTTTTCAACCTAATGGTGGTCGTTTATGAGTTGAACTGTGCCTCCCTCCCCCCAAAATAAATTTGATTCTTAAGCCCCAGTACCTCAGAATGTAGCCTTCTTTGCAGACAGGATCTTTACAGAGGTAATCAAGTTAAAATGAGGTCATTAGGGTGAACCCTAATCCAGTACAACTAGGGTCCTGGTGAGAAGCAGAGGTTAGAACATAGGCGTGCACACGTGGGGAATGCCATGTGCAGATGAAGGCAGAAATCAAGGTGTTGCATCCACAACCCAAGGAATGCAAAGGTTGCCAATAAACCACCAGACTCTCCCTCACAGGTCTCAGAAGGAACCAACCCTGCTAACACCTTGATCTTCAACTTCCAGCCTCTACCACCATGAGAAAATACTTTTCTGTTGTTTAAACCACCCAGTTTGTGGTGCTTTGCTATAGCAGCTCTATTGGGTCCTAAAACGAGGGCCTTGAGTGGTAGGGCAACACCTTTAATCTGGTCTATGCTGCTGGCTTGATTCTCATTGTCTAGCCCAGAACGGTTTGGAGGGGAGCTTGTAAATACTTGGGGCTACCGAGCTCCTTCAGAGCAAATTCTTCCTATTCCTTCAGTGTGGAGGCACAGGCACATTGAATTTTTCAGCACTGGGAGGCACCAAATTATTAGGCTCACAAATATTTTAGATTTTCTGCCACAGGTTGAAATTCTCTGCTGTCATTTTAGGTTTTCTGTCCTTTCCTTAGCAGAGATATGTTCCCTTCATTTCTCATTGCAGACAGGCTGGGTCTAGATCTAGTTCATCTTTCCCTCATAAAGCTTTGCTGGAAGTGGTAGAAGCAACCAACCTACACCATTATGAACTTTTCCAATGATTTAACCTATAACTCCAGGCTTCATCAGCATGCAATCTCTCTTCCAAGTTGTTTCACGCAACCATTTATCAAATGTTCTGTCACTGAATACAAGGGTCTCCAGTTTTCCACACTGCTATAGCTGTCCCCGTCATCTGCAGTTTGCATCACTGAGTCAAGGAAACATACATAAATATCTAGGGCAGCACCCCACTTCTAAATTTTATATTGGTCAGAGCTCACTTGCAGAGAACAGAACGCATTTTAGCTAGTTCAATCAGAAAGGGATTTAGTACAGGATTCGTTACGGCTCAGAGACCCAGCTGGAGGACTGATGAAATAATCAAGGAACCCTTTGAGAACAGCTCAGCAGAGTGGGACCACCGATGCTGATGCTCCCATAGCTGTTGGGAAACCACCAAGATCATAAAGTAATCTTGAACTGGGCGGGGGGGGTCGGGAAATAGAAACCTGTGGTAGAATTACAGAAGCAGCAAAAGCATGACTTCTACCTTGCAAATGTCTTACAAGCACATCTGATTAGCAGGCTCCAAGTCAATTCAGAGCTCTGGCTATCGGTGTGTGGGAGACGTGGGCTACTCCGAACTGTGACGTGCCCAGCTGAAGATCAGGGGTCTGTTTCTGTGAGAGAAAAAAGGGGAGGGAGATAAAGAACAAGTAGTTAGATTGTGATGGTAAATATATTAGGATTATTTCTGATGTAGTGCAGGCCCTTAACAATTGTCACGTTTATGCAAACATACCGGTAATACAAAATTCCTCCTTTAAGAGAGAAGGTGTGACACCAGAAATATAAGATCAGGTTTGTAAAAGGCAAACTATGTCACAATCACTTTGCACTTTTGCTTATTCAAGTGCAATACAGTGTTCTCTGAGCTGGAATAATTATAAATGCAACCTTCTGGTTAACAAAGTTCATTTTCTGGAGGAGTAGTAATTGACCTTAAAAATCAAAGGTCCTGATCCAATTGAATTTTCTTATACTTTGTCCTTTTTAAAGTGGTTTTACCTCCCTGTGTCCTCTGATACCCATGATCCAAGGAAATAAGGGCTCTCAGATGTATATCAAGTCTGATTTTATCTCATGAAACATTTCAGTCTTAAACCTGGATTTCTAAACTGTGTTTGAGAGCAGAGGTCAGCTTCGTGGGCCTTAAGTGTCTGTCGTAGTCTCTCGGTCACGACATGGTAGTGTGAAAGCAGTCATAGCATGTAGATCCATGAGCATGCCTATCTTCCAAGAAAACTCTATTTACAAAAAAGGTGAGGGACCTAATTTGGAATGTGAGATGTCATTTGCCAACCCTTGTTTTAGATCATTGCAAGAAATAAATTTTTTAAAAACCCCTTCATCAGAGGTCACTTGCTGGTCACTGAGGATGTGGACGCTAGCTGGCCCATTCTCTTTCCCTTGTGTGTGTAGAGTCTTTTCTTTAACACATGACACTCAACCTGGCTTCTGGTGTTTCAGACACTTTGCAGTTACGTATCAATGTTCTTCTGAATGCAACGTGAAATTGCTTTCACTCCAAACCATCTTCACAATGGAAACAGCAAGTTGCTACCAGTTATGCTCAGCTACACCCGAAGCAACAACCTCTGTGTTCTGTCAGCTGAAACTGTAGGCTGGATTCATCTACAGGTTCCTAGTATCCTTTACATACCACGTGCCCCTGTGAGCCCGCGTGGCCTCCCACACAGGACAGAAACTGTGTTGGCCCTGACAGGGCATTAGCTTTTATACCAAAAGGACGAATAGCATAGTGACCAAGAGCACAAGGTTCATGTCTGACCTCTGCCATCATTAGCTGTGTGGCCTTAGGATAATTACCTAAACTTTCTATGGTTCAGTTTCCTAATATGCAGGATGGGGATCATGGAAATACCTTCTTAGCGCAGTACCTGGACTGTATCACACATTCTGCAGGTGTTATCTGCAATGGAGAATTTAGTGTCAGCTTTTTCATCACTTGTGATGGTTATAATTTTGTTACCTGGCCTCCATTTTCATCTGAATATTTTGATGTATGAACAGTAGGTAAAAGTTGAATTTTATTTGCTTGTTTGTTTTAATTATGGTCTCTTAACATGAGAATTTTCTATACATTGGTACAGCATGTTTCACTAAAACATGCACTAAATCTTCTTCATATTTTTTAACTAATAAGCATGAGCTTTAAACAACAAGGCAGATAGCACAAAAGAGTAAAGCCCAAGACACAGTAACAGAAATAGATGCCATGGGCAATTCAGTATTGTGCCCTCTGATTCTTAACAGTTGCCTGTTCCTCTGGCCTGCTCTCTTCTCATGAAAATCTTGCTTCCCCTTCCTTCCTAGGAGTCCTTACATCCTGGTCAGACTAGTCTTAGGTGAGCTATGTGGCATATTCCAGGCAGGCTTGTTAGAAGTCACATTCCTAGACCCACACCCCCAAAGGTTCTGATTTAGTAGCCTTAGAACAGGGTTTGAAATCTTTATTTTAAAAATGCCTTCCATAATGAAGATGGATGGGAGATTTAGGGACTCCTCACTCTCACTCCTGTTTTCATGCAAGTGTCCCTCTCTAACCCGCACTGCCATAGTCTGTGTGCCCATGCAGTGCCAAAACTGTGCCCATTTCTGCAGCCACTGTCTTGAGCAATTGGAACAACCCTGCAAAGAAGATATTCTTAATCACATATTACAGGTAAGGAAACTAAGGCTCAGTTATGTTTAACAAGTTGTGCAAACTCTTCTGCCTTTTTCCTTGACAAGAGCAAGTTAATACCCTAGTTGATATTAGTTCTTTTGTTTAAGCATGTAAAAAAATCTCCTTGAAGGGATGGGCCAAGCATTGAACTTCTGTGAGTCAGGGATCAATGATAAGAAACAAAAACCTATTCAAGACACAAAAAAAGGTTTACTGAAATGGTGAAGGAGAATTTCATGGAAACCAAATGTAGAAAATACAGTAAAAAACTCATTTAAACACAGCCTTGGCTGTTTTCAATATTTGTAACAATAAGAGAAATATATAATTTTATATATGTATTCTCCTAATGTATATGTGAGGAAGGAACCCCCCCCCCCACCAGACCCCAGAATTACCTTCTGGAAGGTGGGCCACTTGTAGTACAGGCTTCCCGTGCTAGGTGAGTATTCTAGGAACCCATCTGTATCAGTTACCAGCTGGTGGTGTTGTGAGAGGCTGCAATTGGTTTCAGTGAATATTTTTGAACACTCTTTCAATGCTTTTGCCTATTTCATGATGGGTGACTTACGAGTGCACCTGCCCACACTGCGCTGAGTGATCAGCAGTTTTTGACCAAAAACAGCATAATCCTCTGCCCTACCCTCTTTATTCATCTGATCTTGCCCTGAGAGACTTTATTTTGTTTCCCTGATGGAAAAAAGTCCTTAAAGGGAAATGTTTTGCCAATGTGGAAGAGCTGGAACAAAAAAATGGCAGAAGCACTAAAGGCATCAAAATCCACAAGTTCAAAACCTGTTTTGAGCAGGGGGAAAAAAGTCTTGATAGGTGCATTGCATCAAATGTAGAGTACTTCGAAGGTGATTGAAGTTTAAACAGATAAGAATAAATACACCATTTTTTATAAATTCCAGGTTTTTGGGGACCTCCCCTCATGTAAGTGGCCCAACCCAGAGAGGTGCTCAGGCTAGGTGCAGAAGCTGCCCAGGAGTGCAGGAACTACCCTTGTCTCCCACAGCCAAAGGGGAAAAGTTCAGGCCCTCCTTCCTCAGAGCCCAGTCTAGGCCATCCTGTTCTAACACCCCACCATTTCCCTGGCTCCAGGCTCACTAAGGGATAAAACAAAGGGAGTAAGTGTGGCAAGGGAAAAGGGGCCCTCTATTCCCTGAAGGGTTTTCATCCTAAATGAGAGAAACATCAACTCAAATTGACTTTTAAAAAATGTATTGGGTTAAAATAACATTAAATGGAACCCTAAATGAATTATATACCTATTGCAGTACATCAGGCAAGGGATAATTAGAACTAGATTTAATACAATAGTGGTGTGAATGGCTATTTTATATTGTTTCTGCATTTAAAGTGGGAGGCAAATTACATTTGTTTTTACCTTTGTTAAAATAAGTGGAGCATATTATGGCCTTTTAGGAATTATTGACTGCCTTATATCCTAAGATTCTAAATTTGTTTAAACTTACTACAAAAAGTTTTAGTTCATTATCTTTCTGTAAAATATAAGAAAACAGAAGAAACAGAGGAAAGGGAACTCTAAAAACTGGAATTTAGAGTTGATAAACAGAGGTGGGAGAGATATGTGTATTTTCATAAAGACTATAGCCCTAACTCACTCAGAACCCATTTGTGTGGCTATGTCATGGTAAATCTGAGGAAAATGAACCGATATGAAAAAAAATTATTGGGTTATATAAATAAAAGTTTCAGAATTAAATTCAGCTCTGGACTTAACTGTCACTTTGCAAACGGTCCGAGCTTCAACAGGTTTTCTACAGCAGGCATTTAATACATACCTGCTGAATGAAATTAAGGGTATGAAGTTTCCTGAGCCAAATTCTCTATTATATTTGTCATACTCCCTGGCATTGATATATAGGAGTTTTATTTTAAATTTATTTTCATTAATGTTAGTATTTATTGATATTTTAATTTTTTTATTAAAGTTTTTCAGTATATACTATTTTATTTTCTTTTTGATCAAAGAGTTTGGGTGGGCAGATTTATTTATTTTTTTAGTTTTCAAGTAGTTGGGGATATTTGTGCATGTGTGGTTTTGTTTTGTTTTATTTCATTTTTATTTCTATATTTATTACTTCCTGGTCAGAAATTGTGGATATATTATTTTTGTGTTTTGAGTATTTTCTGTTTTTCTTCTTGGAAATGCTTTCTTAAAATTTGTTAATATATTCTGTCTGACTATAGTCAGAGCTTGTCAGGGAAGCTGTTTTGTCTCTTTAGGGTGATTTCCATAGAGCTGGTCAAAATACATTATATGCCTCTTTTAAACTTGAACTCTAGATGAAAAGCTTATTTTCCCATATTCAAATTATTTGGAGGGAGCCCTATCTGTTGTCCTATATGCCATAGTTACTTTGTAAATATAATAATAATACATACATACTTACATACATACCTTATAGTATTGTCATCAGGATTAAATGAGTCAATATGTGAAAATGCTCAGCACTGTTCCTGGTCCTTCATTAAGGGTTCCAGGTGATAGCCCCAGCTGGTGTGGCTCAGTGGATTGAGTGCTGGCTTGATTCCCAGTTGGGGCACAGGCCTGGGTTGCAGGTCAGGTCCCCAGTAATGGGACATGTGAGAGGCAACCACACATTGATGTTTTTTTTTTCCCTTTCTCTCTCCCCTACCCTCTCTCTAGAATTAATACATAAAATCTTTAAAAAAATTCCAGACGATATATTTTTTTTCTGAGCCTGCAATTTTGCTTTTAACTGTAGCATTCCAGTTTGATAGACAGGGTGGTTTTTACTCATCCCAACTTATAACCAAGAAAACGTGGCAACAGATGAGAACGAAAGGCAAAGAAACAAAAACTACCCTACCGGACATGTGTGATGTAATGACCTTATGTGGCACCCCCCCACACAAAAAGAAAAGCCATTAATTTTGTGTTAATCATGTTCTACTGTGTTCTGTGAGAGACTATGCGGAACTGCCAAGCAAGGTTAAGGACATCTGAATCCCAACAATAAGAGATACCAATTTCCTACTTTTCTGAACAGGATATGAGAACCTGTTCCTCTCCACCGTTAAACAGTATAAGCCTTCTGGGCAAGGATTAGGTCTTATATTTCTGGTCCCCAATTCTGTGCACAGGAGACTGACAGACAGCTGTGAAACGCATTGAGTTTTGTGGGGGTTAAGAGCCCAAGTTTTAGGGTCCAGCAGACGACCAAATTCCATTTCAGCTTCTCAGAAACTAAATAATTTGTCTTACGGTAACTTTCTATTGAATAGCTATTATTGGCCAATTATTGTGGTCCTTGTTTTCATATAAATGGGTAATAAGTCAAGGTAGTTGTGGGAAAGCGCTTTGTATAAAGTTTTACCCACTGAATCCACTTAACAACCCCCCACCCCCACCCCGCAGGTGTGTTTGACATGTGAGATGATGGTAAAGTAATCACCAAATTATTCCTTTTATATATAAACATCAAGATAAGATTTTTAAAAAATCTGCCAATAGTAACTAGCAAGTGGAGTGTGGTAATTCTTTTAGTGATGTTAACTTTAAAATTTATTAAGTATTATTTATTCTCATTGCAAATTTCTTTTAGTGATGTTAATTTTAAAGTTTATTAAGTATTATTTATTCTCACTGCAAATCTATCAATAATGACCAATGGCGTGGCTAACATTGCATTTCTTACTACTCTTGGTTTTCAAACTACGTATCCTAGTAAATATAATTAGCAAACACCTGATTTTTAGAATTCAGATTTGCCAGCTCTCCTGTCAGATGGGCGACTTCGCAGCCGCTGGATGGAATGTTACCGTCAGATAGATAAAAACCAGAACACGTTGTGGGGCTGCCAACGCCACCAGCCACACCTCTCTTTTCCTCTGCTCTCAAGGCTGTCGTCAGCAGAACTCCCTGATCTAGGAGGACGGTCCGCGCAGTGGTAGGTAGTGAGTTTGTTTTTCTGCGTTCTCAGAAAGCGCTCTCGACTCGGTCCAGAGAAGCGTGTCCTGTAGCCTTTTCTTATTTCGCTTTCGGTCCAGCGAGGGTAGTGCCCTGCGTGGTAGTAGATCTCGATAGCCGAGGAGAGTTTAGACCCGCGTAACCCCTTCAGCGTCCCCATTCACTCCCTCTCTGTGTTTGTACTTCTCCCAGCTGGAGCTGGCCGTGGCACACCCCGCCCCGGCCAATTCCACGGCAAATTGCACACCCTCGGGGAACCCTAGCCAGCTCCCGCCAGCTCACACCCACGCGGAATCATTCCATTTCCCGGAGACCAATCAGCACTCCGCACGCTGCCACGCCAGCCAATCCCAGCAAACACACGTTGCTCGGTTCAACTTCTAGTAGCTCCTCGGGGTACCCGGTTCGAGCAGGGGGGCGTGTCTGGAGGTCGGCCCGCCTTCCCCTTAAGATCTTGGTGCCTTCCCATTGGCCGCCACCTGCAGTGGTTTAACGCCAATTGGCTGCCGCCGTCCGCTGCCTCGACGGGCGGAGATGCTTAGAGAGCTTTAACCGGTCAGCGGTCGGGACAGCGGGGAGCATAAGTCCCGCCCGGAGGCTTCTGCGCGCCGAACCTACCACTCCTCGCGTCTTCTCAGGTAGCCTTGGGCAGATGCACGGGGTCTTCTCGGCGGAAGTGAGGCAGCTGGGAGGGAGGGCGACCCGCGGGCGTCTGGGGCGCCCAGCCTGGTGCGTTTTCCCAGAGTTGCTGCGGGAAGTGGGGTGAGGAGGGCGGCGGTCCGAAGGGCGCTGCGTGCGGGCGGGTGTGGACCTCTTAGACTCGAGAGAAGACAGGCCCAGGGAGGGGAGACGACGATCCGGAAATACCCCAGGGCTCGCACCTTGTTTCTCAGCCCTGCTCCGCAGCTTAAGGTTTTCGACACTGATTAGGCCTCAGTTTCTGAATTTGTTAAATGGGGAAGCGGCGGTAATAACCTCGCTTCTAGACGAGGTCATGTTCTTTCAGGTCACGTTCTGTGAAGGGGACCGTGCTCCCCGGTTTTTAGTAAATGCACAGACAACACTCAGGCTATCCTCTCGCTCTGAGCATTGACTAACATGACATTGATGGGAAGAGACGGCATTTCCAAGTGCTTACTAGACAGGGTGGGGCAGAGAATAGGATTACAGTTGTGAGTACGCAAAACAGTTTATTCTTGTACTATTATTTATTAATTATTGTATTATTTTCTTTATGAACAACTGTAAACCTACTTTTGCCCCTTCCTGTATCATATTACAAGTTCCATGCTAAGTGTGAACTCATGTAATTCCTCAATAAATTAGTGTTACTGTTATCCTTAATTTACCATTAAGAAAGGTTACCTGAGCAATTTTGGGTTCAGAAGCCAGGACAAAATATGACAAATTCAATATGATATCAGATTTTTAATGTAAAGTCTCTTCTAGCCAGTGATTAGCTTTCAGCGTTTTGCAAAGTAGACCTTTAGCCTCTGAATGCAGAAGCCTTGGGTTGAAATTCTGGCTCCATCACTTACCAGCTGTATGATCTTGGGCCAGTGACCTGACTTCCTTATTGCTCCTTTTCTTTTCTGTAAAATAGGGATAATTATAGATTAGCTCTTAAGGTTCTTTATGAGGATTAAATGAAATAATACAATTTAAAGTAGCCAGAAGATTGATCACATAGTAAATGATCAAAAAATACTAGCTCTATTTTAAATAAAGGAGTAGAGCATTAAGAACATGAACAGTAACTAGGATGTGAACTTGAAGTGGTGATATCCTCACAATTTAATATTGCCTTACGTGTTGTAAAAGGTCTTGATGTATTTTTGATCTTCTTTTTCTTAGATAAGTCCCTTTAACATTTCATATAATAAGGGCATGTTAAAGGGACTTATCTAAGAAAAAGAAGATCAAAAATAGGAACAGTAAAATGACAACAAACTCACAGCTATTAACAACTGAACCTAAAACAGAAACAAAAACAAACTAAGCAAACAAC
>VMDR010031313.1:0-12084 GCA_007922815.1 Macrotus californicus | reverse complement strand
TGTACATTGTTTGTCTGCCCCAGATAGAATGTAAACACTGGGGATCTCTGACTGTTCTGCTCACTGATGTATCTTATATGCATAAAATAGAACCTGGCATATTTTAGGTGCTGGATACATATTTGTTGAATTAAAATGAGTTTAGTTTGAATGACAGGCGTTCTGAGGATCTCATACGATCATATATATAAGAAGTCTTTAAAAAGTGCTTGAAGTGTTAGCTATCATCATCATTACAGTTGCCAAGTAATAATGATGTCTGAGTCTTTCTCATGATATTTTGTAGCAGAAAGTATATAAACAAATGAATAAACACCAAGATATTTGCTTTGTACAAAAGCACGACCTTTCTATTTGATGGGTTGAATCCAGCTTATACTGATTCTCTGAGTGGTCCCATTCCCCTGGTCCATCAGTGGGGTGGGATGTCATCACCACTCTTTTTACAGAGAAAAGGATCTTGGGGTGGGTTGTATTCAGCGGGGTGCTCGTAAATGTTCAGTATCACCTCTTCAGGAAACAACACCACCACCTTGATTTGCAGTGTTTGTCAAATTTTGTGGTGTGAATATTCGCACCACAGCTGATTCAGGCTCTCAACATGGCATCACTGACCTGAGGGTTTAGAGGAGATGTAGAGTAGCACACTGTTTTATGGCAGTGTTCTACCATATAGATGAAATAGACATAAATAACTTCAAGAGCATAAATAATAGCAAAATGTAATAAAGTGATTATTTTTGAGGATGTAATTTATTTGACTATAAATTTAAATAATTTGCTTTTCAATAATGGTTGCATTGAACAACCTGCTCACCGAAATTCCTGAAAATTTAACCATTGGCCTTCAGGAACTGGTATGAGCAAGCTTCAGCTCAAGATGGGATTAGTGTGGACATCTGACTCAAGCAGGGTCAATCAGAGCTTCTCCCCCAGAGATGGGGAATCAGAGCGGAGAGAACAGGTCCTTCACATTGCTGCAACATGAACTTGGGATCTGTGGACAACCATCTTCCCTTCCCATGAGGACAGGGTAGCAGGAAAAGGCAGTCTACTAAGAGAGAATAAAGATGCAGTAAGAGACCTCCCAGGGGAGCTTGGTCATCTCCCAATTTCTGGATCAAATTGTTTCTGACATTGGCCCTTAGATTCCACGAGATGTCCCTGCATATTTAAAATAAGTTTCCCATCATTGGGCAAGCTCGAGGTGGTTTCCAACACTTGAAAACAACTGTCCTAAGGACATACTGTGCTTGGTTATTTAGGGTTTGCTGGAGTTACACCAATTCAGTCAGTAGCACTGACCACGCCTGTCAAAAGATGTAGATATCTTCAAACAGAAAAGTGACTTATTACATAGAGTATATTTGTGTAAGCTAAAAAAAAATCTTTCAATATATAAAGTTTTTTATTAAATACTTTTGAATTTTATTGTTGTTCAAGTATAGTTTTCTGCCTTTTCCCCCAAGCCCTCCCCACCACCCCAGCCATTCCCACCTCTCTCCCATTTTCACCTCCCTTGTTTTTGTCCATGTGTCCTTTATGGTTGTTCCTATAACAATATATAAAGTTTATATTAGAAATAAATAGCACAGGTTCGGAGGTAAAATATTGAGGAGCTATGGCCTCAGTTTATATTGCAGAAAAGGTCATCATTTGCCAACTCCAGACATTTGTACCACTTTTATGATTCTTGCCATAACTGTGTATCATCCAAGTCAATGTCCCACACGAAAAAATACAATTCATTCAATCTGCATAAAGTGTAACCTTACTTCGTTGCAACCTAAGCCAGAATACCTATAGAATCTTGATTATGTTTTAATGTACTTTAGCATAAATAATTGAGAAATGCTGCTGTGTGTGCCACCCACAGTAGTACCCAGGACACAATGGGGGGAACAGCACTTAGGCCAGGTTCTCTAAATCTGTCCCCATTCTCACGTGGTTTTCTTCCTGTCACTTTTGCACCGCCCATAAGATTCTGGATTTGTCAGAGGACTACATTCAGAGGCTCCAAGATGGGAGGAACTAATCTGCTATTGTTAAAGTGAAAGCAATACATTGGTCCATTTAACTAAGGGATCAATGTTTTATTATTTGGGAAGATGCATTTTCATAGGTTAATTCAATGATATCCTTTATTAGAAAAAGAAAGAAACTCAAAAGGTGAGCATTGGCTAACCCTACCTTTCAAGTTCATGTTAAATTGTCCTAGTATTTATCTGACCTGGGCATCCAAAAGATAACCAGCAATAAGTTATATATCTCATCACATGCAGGGTGAATAAAAGAGAGGCTTGACTCAGTAACAACCAGTTGAATTTACTCAACACAGAGGATCCAAGCCCTGAGTAGACATAATGTTTCTGGCTGATGTTTACCTTCAAAACTTCAGCAGCTAATGGCTCAGAGTTCAGCATCACCAATACTACTTTCAGCCTTAAGAGAACAAATCTCAGGAGTGTTTTCCTGCTCTAAAGTCACTCCTTAATGACTTACCGTGGTAGCCTCTGAGACTAGCAAATACAGAGGCCACAAATGTACTTAGTGGGACAGTAATGTCTGACTGAGGGCTTGAGACCAGCCAGGCCAAGCCCCTCTCCACACCTGGAGCAGCTCAGCCACTTTTCAGGAACCCCATGAAATAATGACGGGGCATAACCAGCTTTCTCTTACACGTTACCAGGAAAAACTGACATGTGGTAAAGAGACCAAAGCTGACCAGGAAGGGTCTTGGTTTTACTGAAATTCTATGGAGTTTCAACCCACAAAGTAGTGCATTGAATGTGCACAGAGTTCGGTATTTGTTCACGCAGTATTGAAAAGGCCATTGTTTAAAGTAACTTTTCTCCCTGCCTTCATTCTTCATATATTAGTCTCACTGCTGTGCAGTTTTATGGAATGATATAAAATAATCATTTTTGCATTGTTGTTTTTTGGCAGGGGGGGGGGAGGGTGGGGGCTGGCAGTTCTGAGTAAACTGTGGGAATAAAAAAGGTGGAGTACCCAAGTGACCACAATAGAACATTTGGAGGGTTGAATGTGAGTAGTGCGTTATCATCTGGGATCAATGACTTCTATCACTGTTTTTATTTTTTTCACTAACCAGACTAAACTAAAAAATGGAAAAACCTTCATGTCACTGTCTCTAGCTTTTCATCTTATGCCCTGTTATTTCCTCTGCTGTAAATGGCTTGGAAAAAAAATCCACCAAGGAATATTAGAATAAAATTTAAAAGTCCATGAAAAAGGAAAAAGCTACCCTCCACTTGAGTACTAAACTCAAACTCCAGGTCTGAAGGTATATCAACAAGAAGTACAGACTGACTACATTCCAGAAATAAAAACCTCAGTATTTACTTCTAAAATCACATCTCTCTGAAAGGGTCATATAAATTTCTCTCCTTTCCAAGGAAATAATCCAATTTCCCATCAAAGCAAGGATCAGAGAAGATGTCTGGACAACAGACAAAACACACAATTGTCACCTGTCCTACACAAGTGTTCTTGTTCCTCACACAGCCCCTAGGTCCCCCCTCCCTGGCACACACCCACCTGCTAATACAGCAGAGACAGGACAATTTAGAACCACCACATTGGTCAGCAGTTGGAAAACATAGGTAGGTCTGCCCTTCTTGGTCCCTGAACAAACTCCCAACAACACCAGCACCTCCTTCCACCATATTTTCCAATAAGAACATTATTTTGGGTAGATATGCATTGCAAGCCATGTGGAATGGAAAAACAGTTACTTCAATAAATCAACAGCATCCATTGAATCCAAAGGCACCAAGACCTCTTACTCAAAGAAACCATTGGTAAACAGAGGAGGCAGGGGGCATAGGCAATGTGATAAAACTGACTTTATATCCTCGATCATGTGCCCCCACCTCTTCATGCAACCCTACCAAATCCCTGAACATTTCCTAACTCCCTCATTGCTATGGCTGCTTCTCTTCTTCTCTTTTTTCGTAAGGCCTCTGGCCTTACACTGCTGTTTATCACCTAAGGCAAACTCTCTCTCTCTCTCACTCCTTTCCCCTCTCTGTTTCTTTAAATCTCTAAACCACAAAGCAGCATGCAAGTATCACCGTGGGTCAAGATATCAAAAGAGGAAACTTTTATAGGTTTCCTCGATAACACGGACAATAAAAGATGAAGGAGCACAAGCAGCATTACTGACCTTATTTGATGCTGTGCAGCAAAGAGAGACGGCTCTTCCGCCACCTGCCCATGTGGGTCTGGGCCATTGGTGTGTGAAGAGAGAAGCTTGGGATCAACACTTGGTCTGGGTTTTCCTACACTCTTATGCCAAAGCTTTCTAAGTGTTTTCAGCAAATAATACCCAAATAAACAGAAGGTTACTGAATACATTAAACTCACTGCAGCAAGAAATTGCTTTTTGATGCCCAGTGTATACAGACACTGTTTTTCTCCGCACACTCACTTATTTGAATAGAAGTAGGAATTCACAGACTACACGATGGATATCACGCTATGAAAGCAGAAGCCTACATTCCAAATATTACAGATGTTAATCACCTCTGCCTATGCAGCCACAAGCCATGTATTTCCGCAGCTCACTTTAGGGCGAGGTTTTGGGAGCTCATAGTCATAACTTATAATGCAGACACATTGCATTTAAACACAGCGCATTTTTCTCTGGTGTGACACGCTACTGGCTTCCATGTGGCATGGGCCCAAGAGGACAAAAGCTTCAAGAGCCCTCGGGAATACCTGCTTCTGAGGCTGTTTGGCCTTGTTAAACTCCTACAGGAGTAAAAATGAAACAAAACAAGTCTGTTTTGCAGGTACAACCCTTTTTTTTCTTTTTTAATAGTTAAGGTCACTCTCATTATCTCCTTTCAGGAAGGATGTGTTTTCCCTCACAATAAGAAACTCCATAAAGAAGATAACCCCTTTTTGCTTCAGGACCTCGAAGATCTCAAACCCTACCTTTTTGTCTCACCAAAATTTTCTAAGAAGATAGTCCTACGCTCTTACCTTCCTATCTTCACAGAGAAAAAGGATAAATCATTTCACCATCAGTCAGAAGGGGAAAAAAGGAAGAGTGATTTCTCCTCTGGAGAAAATTCCATTTGCCAACTCCCAAGATGTCACACATACACTTTCCCTTTTCTTTGTTTCGTTTTGCTTTACTGATGTCCCTAGTTTATCTGAAAATTTTCCAGATTGTATGCTACACATCACATAATGATCTTTTAAAATTTTTTTATTGAATTTACTGGTCTGGCATTGGTTAATAAAATTATGTAGGTTTCAAGTGTAAAATGCTGTAATACATGACATGCATATTGTGTTGTGTGCTCACCACCCCAGTTCAAACCTTCTGTCACCCTTTATCTGCCCTCTACCCTCCAATAATCACCATACTGTTGTCTGTGTTTATGGGTTTTATTTTGTTTTCTTTGCTTAATCCCTTCACCCTTCTCACCCAGCTCCCAACCCCCTCCCCTCTGACAGCTGTCCGTCTGTTTTCTGTATCTATTCTGTATTTTGTTTATTTAGTTTCTTTTACAACTATCTGTTGGCCACTTGCTCCTTTCCTTCCTTAAGAAAAATTATTCCAGAAATCATCTCTTCAACCATCACCTTCCCTGTTTTCTAGATCAAACACCATGCTTGTTGAGAAACATACGCCTTAATTGCAACCAAGACCAGGAGCACCTATCTGCACATTTCCCGAATTGGCCTCCTGCAGAATCCATCAGCTGCTCACCGTCTGAGGCCACTGTGGCCACCGGCATGAGCTGGGCTGGGTGTGTGTGCACGAGAAGGCGTGGGCATACACTGCTTTGCCTATGCTTCATAAATTTAAAAAATTTGGTTACAGGCAAATGAAATGCTATTTCAGAATAGATGGTGGCAGTCCAAAGACCACATTTCCTCTGCTTTCCCCAGAAATGACAGCGCTGCCCCCTGCCCGCCGGGCAGGAGTTATTCAAAAGCATCAGGTCAGCCTGACCCTCACTCTCTACCCACCCATCTGCATCGCAACACACATTCTTATCTTTATGAATATTTATATTGGGCCCAGCAAACTTACGTGAGATTTGACATTGCCCTCCTCCCCTGTACAGTGTTAAAAACATGTAGTCAAATACATAAATAGAAATATAATTCTCCTATTTACTTGGCAGACTAAATAAAGGCTATGAACATGCCCTTTGACTCCCAGCTGAAAGCAGGCGTGAGGACCCTGCACACTGAGAGTGTGGCCTGGGTGCTCCCATCTCCCTGTCCTTACACAGGGTGCTCTGAGCACAATGACTGCTCTCAGCATGGCTGGCAATGCACACACAGAAGTGTTTCCCCCTCTCCCTCTGCCTCCTCTTCTAGCCCTAGGCTTCTGATCCCCTGTTTGGTGATTATTTTAGCTTAATGTGGTGACATCACAGGGTCCTACGTGAGGTCAAGTGCTGAGCATGGAAGAAGGATGCATTCCCCTCTTCTCCTCCTGAAGGTTCGCTGCCTGTCACTGGTCCAGAAGATGCCGGCCTGTGTGAGGGCTGTGTGGGCGTGTGTACGCACGCCTCACAAGCAGTCTCACAGGACTGGGCTGACTCACAGGAACTGTAAGATGATGATGGCAGAGTGCCTCACGTATGTGTAGAAGAGGGTTAGAGATGATTTTATCCAGAGTCCTCATATGGATACAACTGAGCCAAATGGCCAGCACCTGCCCACTGTAACCTCTCGAACTGGTGGGCACTAAATGACATGACTCTTGACAGAGCAGAGCATCTGTACACAGTACAACAGCTTATGTTTCTCTGTCGCAGCTGGACCCAAACACATTCAAATAAATCTTTCTATATTTATATATTTTTAAAGTAACTTAAAAATCATTGCTACCCTCATTTGTTTGCAGGAAATATCTGGATTTGAGAAGAATCTACATAGGATTTCTTTCTATGTAGAAAAGAAAAGGAAGGTACCAGATGCCCAGTTCAATATGACTTCAGATAAACAACAAATAATTTTTAGTACAAGTATGTCCCATGAAATATTTGAGACATACTTATACTAAAAAAAACTATTTCTTGTTTATCTGAAGTTAATATAGAACTGGCATTCCTTCTGTATTTTACCTGGGAACCCTAAACCTGCAGAGTTTGGGTGTGTGCATTGTGGGAAGTAGTGGTGGGGAGTTGGAAGGATGTAGTGCAATGTAGTTGCACTCTGCTGTGTAAATTTTGGGAGAAATGCATTCTTGACCTCTGACTCCTTGCTTGGACAGAAATATAGTCACTGGAGAGAAGACCAGATAAGCTCTGTAGTTTTTAGCCATATATATTCAGGTGCCTGGGGACCACTGATGGAAAGAAGAGTTCCCAATCTGATACTAAATTACCATGTTAGGAAGAAGCTCAGCTCGGGCAGGTATGTTTTTCAACATGGTGCTAACAGAGCACACACAGGTGATTAACATTCTTCTCCTGAGGTTTATGAGTTTATTAGAATATTTCTCATCATAATTGAATAGGTAAAAATTCCTGGATATTAAATACAAGCCTATCCCTCAGGATGACCAGATTATCACTTGAATTTAAAATATTTCTGAATTTTTTAATAGTGCATAACAAATATAATTATTAATGCACTTTCTTCCAGTACTCAAACTTGCCAGGCCTACAGTTATTTGGAACACCTTTGGTTTCGATGGGAGGGTTTATAGCAAGCCGTGCTGCTCCTTGTATCTGTCTCCCCAATCCCTCTAAAATATTTAGCCAACAGATCCCCCTTTTTCTTGTGACCTGGATGATGCCCATCCAGAATCCTTTGGGGTCCCTAGCAGCACCAGGCTCTGCCTTATTTAGAAACCCCTGGTAATTAGCAGGGGGAGATGCAAGGAGCTGTGGTGTAAAGGGAGCAGCTGAGAATCCATAAAGCTGGCTGATGAGAAAGTCAAGTGGAGGCCTGCCTGGCTGAAACCTCTTCAATAGATCTGTAGTCTGGACTTGAACCCTGCCCTCTCACCTCAGGGTCCGATATTTCTTTCTTTTCCTTTTTTTCTTCCCCTGGCCCCACGTTCTCTTCTCCTCCCATCTTCTCTATCAAAAATAATGCACTGACTGTGAACATGAGTGAGTGACCCCCACCTATCCACCCCCACTTCCCTGAGCAGGAGAAGGGAGGAGGGAGAGAGGGAGATAGAGGGGAAAAAAGAGGGTCCCTGACTTCCTCACAGGTAATTAAAGGAACTGTTTTCAAGGTTGCATGGGCAAAAGACAATTCGGCCCTAATGAAGCATCGATCGACTGGCACTAAGGTAGAAAGGAGCTGACATTCATTCAAAGGTACCTTTAACTGATGTAAGACACTGTGCCGGGAATTATTCGTTCTCTGCTGTCATTGCGAGGACCTGGGATAGGAAAAAAAGGAGTTTGTTTTAAATTTATTTTATTTCTACATTGAGACAAACATGGGTGCTGGGCTTTGCTTTCCTTTTTCTTGTAAAAAAATATAATGCATCAGGACACATTTTATTTGGTTGAAGGGAGGGGACCCTCACCCCACCCCCCTGCCCCGGGGTAAATTTTCTTCATTAGCCACATTTAAAACCCCACCAATCAGGCCTGCTGGTCTGGGATCTACGAGGTCCGTGATGGCAAAGCAAGGGCTCCAGAAGTAGGTAGCGCCACCTCTGTCTGGAAACCCAAACCCGTTTCACTCAGCGGGTTGGCTGTTATCTACTTTGTGCTGGTGTTTGCTATTTCATGGCAAAAACAGAAACCTTAGAGGGAAGGGGGGCCGGGGAGGAGGAACAGACCACCATGCAGGGGGCTGATGCAGATGTGGGATGGGGATGCGGTGAGAAAAGGACTGAAGATGCGGGCTGGGATGAGGTCTTTGGCACCACAGGCATCAGATGGGGTTTTCACATTGGGAACGAAAGCCAGGCAGAATCCTAGGCAAAGGTATGGGAGAGAAGTGAGCCCAGCATCACCTCCCAGCCCACCTGGGGCAAGGCTCTCTGGGCGCTTCCTTGGGGCTGGACATACCATGGACATGGCTTCTAGTTTTTTTCACTAAGCCCTAAAAATGTTTGCATTTGGGAAACATCTGAATAATAATACAAGGATATGAAAATGCTAGCCCTGCCAAGTAAACTGGGGTGGATGACAGGGGAGGAGAGGCAGTATCGATTCCAAAACAAGTTGAGTGTTATCTGAAGAGGCTTTGCCCACAGCCCACAGCTCGGCTGGATCTTACAAGAGGCCCCGCGTTCAACAATAGCAGGTCCCTTCAGAGCAAGAAACACAAAGGGAATTTGCTCTGGTTCAGTCCCCACAGTGAGGCCCTTCGGAAGCTGAAGAGAGTCACTTTTTTTTCCCCCTGCTAAAAATAAGGGGGGGAAAAAAGAATTCTCTTGTACACACTCCCGTATAGACATGCAGGGCACAATGAACTGAAGAAAAGAGGCCCTTTGACGGGACATTTCAAATCATGGGCTCTTTCTCACATTTCCTTTCTTTTTTCTTCACAGAATTTATCGCTGTTCCTAGGTTTCGCTCTTAATTTTGGTTTGGTTTTGGAGGGAGGGGGTGGCAGGATATATTATTTAACTTGATAAACAGCACACTGCCTCCCAGCCTCCCTCCCTCAGCCTCTTTCTCCTATTTATTCATTTGTGTTTACATTTCTAAGACATCCCTTTAGCTGAAGGAGGACACTTCCCACATATTGCAGTATTGGCCATTAATGCAAATGGATAATTTATTGGTTGCACAGCCTCTGAAGTTAAATTTTTAAAAGAAAAATCGGAGCCTGATTTTCTTGGGTTTGCTGCATTCATATGTATTTGGTTTGTACGTTTCTCTCTTTTATCTTGGAAACAGTTTGTAACAATCTATTTATCAATTTAATGCTATTTCATCGTGCTTTTTATTTTACTCTACTTTATTTAAGCCAAATAACAGGTCAGAAAACAGAGGCAGAAATTGCGTGGAACACCTGCTGAAATAATAATAATTAAAAGAAAGTTTTCCCCTAAAAGCGGCTAAACTGTAGCCCAGCAGATCCTATCTGCATTAATTTGGCTGAACAACAAGATATTGCAAGGGACAAACTCTGAATAAAGCAGTTCCGAGTTCCCAGAATTGGCACAGCTCAGCCTAAACAATGGCTGCTTCCTATTCACCTTAACCCAGCTTTTCAAAAGAACATCCCCAGAAACACAAAGCATCAGCGGGAAATGGCAATTTTATGAATCCTAATCAATCAAAGGGCTTATTAACTCAATGTGAAGCCAGATTAAAATCTTTAATTATAAATCGTGCTAAAAGGAAAAACAAAATGTACTTATGGTATATTGAAAATTCCGGATATTAACATAGTTGCTATTATCTCTGGCAATATTAAATTCCCCCCTCTCCATCTCCCCCCAACAACCTCACCTTTTTCTATTACTAAAGAACAGGGCTACAGGACCCAAATCATTTTTCCCCTCGATTTATTAAAATGTATTCTTTTTCTCCCCCTGTGCATTCAATAGGCTGCTGGGAAGCTGCGTTGGTGGTTGTAGGAAGGGGTATGAGAAATCCCATTACTGAGCCCCGGGCGCCGAGGGTTTCAGTGTGATGCTGGGGGTAGTTTGGGAGGCTGTTTATTAAGGGGGCAGAGTTGGTGTTATAGGGTTGGTAGTTTTAGTTTTGTTTTTTTCTTTTTAGGGGGCTGGGGGAGGACAGCAATCAGACGTGGAGCATTCTCGCTAATGAAAGCGGCGTGCGTGTCTGTGCTGGTAGGAATGACTGGCAGCAGTGGAGACTGCCAGCTCCAGGAAGGGTCCTCGCTTTAAGTCCTGGGGTGAGGAGATGCTCTGGGTGCTGCCGCTGCTTCTTCTTCGTTGTCTTCTTCTTCTTCTTTTTTTTTTAAAATCAGGCAGACATTTGGGAAATGACCACAGAAAATTTAATCACAGTTGGGGGGTGAGGGGGGAGGGAGGTAGAGCAGAGACTGTGATTCACATGTTTTATTTATTTGTTCAGAGTCACGGCCATCCTATTGTGTGTCCCTCATTCTGTCATTTCAGGCCCCTTGGACCCACCCCCTACCCCTGGCCCCATTGTTAATGTAAGAGGCAGAGAATATAACCACATTTTATAATAATAACATATCCAACACTGCAAAGGCAGGGACCTCATCTTGAGAGGGGTCCTTTTCTTATATTGAAATGATTTTTTAAAAAAAAGAAAGAAAGAAATCTTTCTGCCCTAATGACAACATAGGATGGAGAGATTTGTTCTTTGTGTAAAAAATTCAGTGATCTTCGTAGCTAGGGTGCATGCCCCCATTCCCCCCACCCCTTTCTGCACATGGGCTATTGTACTACTCTATTTTTATATCTACAGAACAAGCCCCATGTTACCAAATTGGCTTTCAATTAAAAATAGAAAGATTAGAAGAAAGGAAGAAGAAAACAGTGCAACATCTTATGTACAATCAAAGCCAATAAAAAGAAAGTAATACCCTGGTTTAAATTAAATCCTACTTCATTCAATTTGCCCCAAGTTCAGACTTTCTTCTTCTCAGCCCATCTCCTGAAACAGTCCCTTTCTTTGGCTTTATTTTTTAGTTCCAAGGACAAGAAGCCCTCACTCTCAAATTAGGTCTCTTAAGACCCCTGTCACTTTCCTTCCTAACCCTAGAACCAGGTTTTATTCATGGGCAGAAGGAGGGAAAAAGGGTGGGTTCGAAAGGGAGAATAGCTCTGTTGATGATTTTGATAGTGAATAGGGCTTGATTTTCATAATACAAGATTGACTTTGTGCTCTTTTTATTTAATACTAGGTCTAAACTGCCAAATTTAAGACTGAGTGAAGAAAAGGACTTCCCGTGGCTGGATACCTGGTGCCATGTCCTGTCTCCATATTACCCCCAGGCCCTTACATTCACTCTGCACCAAATTCAAGTCACCACTACTTTTTCTAAAGTTCAATAAACATGCGATTTTTGATTGGCTACTTTGGAACTTCTGAACACAGACAATGCCCATTGCTACTTTAAAACCTTTACAAACATCTTAATATGCATTGAGCAAATAAAGATAAACCCAGA
>VMDR010031312.1:0-12091 GCA_007922815.1 Macrotus californicus | reverse complement strand
TTTCTTTTTTATGATAAAATCTGAATAAGGTCTATAGATTACTCAGTAGTCTTCGGTCAAGTTTTAATTTCCTGTTTTGAAAAAAGGTACTGTGGTCCTATAAGATGTTAACTCTTGTAGAAGCTGGGTGAAGGCTGTATATAGGAACTCTTTATACTATGTATTTTTCCGAAACTTTATCATAACTGAGAGTGTGTCAAAATTCATAGCTGAAAAAATAAAAATAAATTTTAAAAACTATGGCTGAGCAAAATTTACTTATTACAAAATTGGTTTGTAGGCAGGGTAAAAAATGCATATTAATTAAAAGGAACATCTTCACTCTCAAATTTAAGACTAGACAAGCAAACTTTGCCTTTGATTAGTCATGTAGAGGGTTATTCAAGCATTTTATAAATCACATTCTAAGCTCTCAGCATTTATTTTTTTATTTAATCTTTATACTATTTTTTCCATTACCATTTAGTTCCCCCGCCACAGCTGTCACCACACTGTTGTCCACATCCATGAGTCCTTTTTCCTTCTTGCTCAATCCCACCACCGCCTAACCACACCCCCGCTGACATCCTGCTCTCCATCTATGAGTCTGACATGTTCCTAAATATCTCTACAGCTTAGTTCTCCAGCTGTGAAATTAATGATTGGTTGAAATGATGTTTATTATTCATTTTTATCTCTGAGATCTTAGTTATCCAGGGATATATTGATTAGCGACTATCGCTAGGTGTGTCCCAAACTTTGTGGGGACAAAGTAATGGGAAATAGTCCACTGGCAAATGAAAAGCATCTCTAAGACTCTTACAATTCTGGAGCACCATGATGTGGACCTTAGAAATATTGATTCTTAGACTATAGTTGGGGAAGTGTCTGTGGCTTTTGCCAGTGTTCGTCATTCTTCTCACATGACCTGGCCAGCAGACATAAGCTATTTCGCCATGCCTACTATTTTCCTATTTTTACGTCCTTGGGGAAAAATCTGAGCAAATTAAACTTCCAGCATAGTCTTAAAAATCTGTGACAAAGCTCAGAGCTGCAACACTGCCCCAATTTCTTATTCATGACTTGTTATTTAAAAACAGCTTGCATTGTTACACACAATGTGAATCTCTCTTAAAAGAGAAGGAACTTGGCCCACCTATCTCTGACAGACAGATTTGTCAAAGAACACAGCAAATTCCTTTTGCCCACTTTCTCAATATACCTAGGCCCTCCCTAAATGTTCCTTCCAATCCATGACACACTGGAAAAAAGCAGATTTTTAAAAATCCCTAGAAGAGCTGTTGTAGTAAAGAGGGCTTTTAAAGATGTTTTGACATTTTTCTAGATGAATGCTTTTTCTGGACAAACTGAGAAATGTTCAGGAAAGGGTGTGGAAAGCTTCAGCTATTTGTATGTGAATAGCCAGTAACTATTTTGTATTAATAAAATTATACATAATATAAAGGAAACAATACATTTAATATATTTTTTACACATAACGCGTTTTTGACAGTATTGTAATCTCTATTTTTTAAAAGATTTTATTTATTTTTAGAGAGAGAGGAAGGGAGTAACAAAGAAAGAGAGAGAAACATTGGCCTGCAACCCAGGCCTGTGCCCTGACTGGGAATTAAACCCATGACCTTTCAGTTTGCAGTCCACTGAGCCACACCAGCCAGGGATAATCTCTAACTTTTGAGGTCTTAAATTGAATATATTAGCCTGAACCTAGGGAGTATCTATTCCATTAAAAATGGTTGAAATAGACTAAATAAATGGACACTGACATTTAAAAATTATATTGATTACCACGTGAAAGGCAGAGTTTCTTTCCCTGAAGATTTTTAAGAATAGAATGAGTATTCATCTTTCTAGAATTATTTAGATACCCTCTTACCTGAAGGTTAGCAGAACCATTTGACTTTCAGCAATTTATTCCAATATTTGAAGTTTATAATTGCACATTACTGTAGTGTTACCTCATCTAAACTCAGTTTAAACTGTCCCTTCAAAACACATGCCTTAGAGGTAAAGGTGTTTTTGTCTGGGGCCTTGGAGGAGAGATTGAAACATAGAGTCTGTGCAATATGAAAGAAAGCCGTGCTGCTGAAGCATGAGGGCATAGGGGTGTCAATAGGGAGCACTAATGCCCTAGCAGTTTGCTCTCCTTATGTCTAATTTGATAAATGGTAATGTGCATCTGCTAATCTCCAGTGTAATAGGAACCTATTTGTAGTGATTACAACATGGAAGAACTAGGTCTGTGTGTGTGGTGGGGGGCAGGGGTGAAAGGGAATTTCCACCCTGCATTATGAGCACTCATCCATACATGTGCATGTGCATGTGTACACACAATCACATTAAACCCTAAATAATAATAAATTAGTCAGTTGCAGAGTCAAACTGTTATAGCTCACTGTGGCGGAGAATTCTAATGATGTAGTGATTTCCTTTCTGAGAATGCCTTAACCTCTTTTCCTCTCGCACAGCCATTCTTCAGCCAACTCTAGACGCAGCCCTTGGCAGGTGGTGCCCTTTGCACACTGATGTTGTCTGGCTCAGAACACTGCTGCCCAGGTGTTGTGTTCCACGCTTGGCTGCTGGAGTAGTAGAGGGTGTAGCTTACACTACATGCATTGCTGACCAAAATGGTTCCCTGGCATCCAAATCTCCCCTCTTCTTGCTGCATCATCTGAGGGAATACCATCACTTAATATCTCCCAATAGTTTAACTAATGGTGGGCAATGCTTGACATGAGCCAGCTGCCTTGAGGGGGACGTGATGATCTTGGCTGGAATTAAGTAGCTACAGGTGTCTACACCTGCTGCAGAGTTAAAGGCCAGGTACATGACTGCTGTTTACTCTCATCTTGAAACAGGTCATTTGGTGCTTGAATCAATGGAAATAAGGCCTTAATTTGCCTTCCATAACAGGCAAGCAAAATACAAGCCCAGCAGGATGAACACACGCCCCCATTGGCTCGCCCATTCAGAAAAGAGGTTTATATGAAAATTTGGGTTTAACATAACAAAAACTAATATTTTGAAAAACAAAATGTGGTTTAAATTTTCAAAAGTGAAGTATTACTAGCATCTTAAATTTTGGTCTTACAAAATAAATGTAGCCATGACCTTTAATTTTTTATCATTGCTTCTGTTGTTTCATGATTATTTGCCATCAAATTCATATGAAAACTTCTAATGAGTATTTTGCTATCAGATGTCTTGTGCCACAGTAAATATCGTTGAATGAATGATAGCTAGTTTTTGCTCACTGATCTACTATAACTTATTGCAAAACCTGTCTTCTTGGTTCCCATTTTCCAGAGCCCAGCTCAGGGTTCCCATCTTCTGAGAAAACATTTCTTAGTCTTTATTTCCATAATACATCCCTCCTATTTCCTCAATGTCCTCTCTTGCTATTTGTTCACCCTGTGGTTCACAGATCCTTAGCATCAACATCAGCTGGGATAAATAGAAATGCAGACTCTTGGTATCATCTCCAACCTCCTATTGAATCAGAAACTATATATTTTTAAAAATCCCCAGAAATATATATTTCTCAATTTTGAGAGATACTGATATGACACATTTCAATTTCACAATGCAAACACATAGATAAAGACAGAGGTAGATACATAGAGACAGAGTCAGAGAAAGAGAGAGAGAGATGGATGGTTTCCCAGGGATTGAAAACTCCCTGCATTCAGGTCTTTGCGCATTTGTTGCTACCCATCTGGTTGCGTGCTCCTCACATCTCTCCTCTGGCAACTCCTTCTTGCAGGGTCAGTCCTGCCCTGGGCTGGGGACCATATTTTACCTATACTCATTCATTAACCCTAAACTATCTCTATCCTTCCTGATAATATTGCTATTATTGCTCATAGCAATATTTTATCTGATATAGTTCCTCAGGCAAGGAAAACAAGAAAAAAAAATAAACAAATGGGACTATATCAAACTAAAAAGTTTTTGTAAGCACAAGAAACCATCAATAAAATGAAAAGACAACCCACACAATGTGAGAACATATTCACCAACACATCTGATAGGGGGTTAATATCCAAAATTTATAAAGTACTTATAAAACTCAACACCAAAAAAACCCAAACAATCCAATTTAAAGATGGACAAAGGACCTGAGCAGACACTTCTCCAAAAAGCACATACAGATGTACAATAGACATAAGAAAAGATGCTCAGTGTCACTAATCATCAGAGAAATGCAAATTAAAACTGCAATGAGGAGATATCAACTCACACCTGTCAGAATGGCTATCATCAATAAATCAACAAACAACAAGTGCTGGCAAGGATGTGGAGGAAGGGGAATCCCTCTGCACTGTTGGTGCAAATGCGCACTGGTGCAGACACTCTGGAAAGCAGTATGGAGATACCTCAAAAAATTAAAAATGGAACTACCTTATGACCCAGCGATTCCACAGCTGGTAATTTATCTGAAGAAACCTTAAACATTAATTTGACAGAACTTAAACACCCCTAGTTCATTTTAGGTTTACTTATAATCACCAAGATAAGGAAGCAGCCCAAATGCCCATCTGTACATGAGTGGATAAAAAAGTAGATGAGTGAATTACATAATGGAACACTACTTGGCCATACAAAAGAAAAATTTCCCCTTTGCAAAAGCATGGATGGGCCTGGAGAACATTATGCTAAGTGAAATAAGCCAGTCAGAGAAAGACAAACACCATATGATTTCACTTATATGTGAAATCTAATGAACAAACTGACCTAACAAGCAAAATAGAGACAGACTCATCGATGGAGAGCAGGCTGACAGCTCTGGGAGGGGGAGGTTAGGGGTGGAGGGATCAAGTGAAAAGGAAAAAGGACTCACGGACATGGACAACACTGTGGTGACTGTGGGGGCGGGAGGGAAGGGGGTACAGGGGACTAAATGATAATGGAAAAAATATAATTTAAAAAATTAGAAAAAATAAAAGCACAGGTTTTTGTCTTATTTCTGAAATCAAGTCTCCTCTTCCTTTCACAGTTTGATAACTGGATATCTATAGTTTACTCCTGGGCCAAATTCTCTCCTACAAGTGCGGGTAGTGATCCAGGCCTTCTGAAAAGTAGGCGCTGCATTGTGCTTTGATTAAAAACTGCCCGAGGGTAGGAGCCCGTCTCTTTCTATTCTCTTCTCACAATGTGGGTATGGTGGATAATGGTGTACCAAAAGACCCTTGATCAATGATTTTTCACAGGCTCTAGTACCTTCAATTAGATGCAGCTGCTTTAGAGACTGCATTATCTCTTTTAGGCCTGTAGCATTTGGTAAATAAATGTTCCAATGCACAAAATTTGTCCTACTAACTTGAAAGAATGAATACCTCTCCTAAGCAAATCTAATTTACCCAGGTAATGTGCACCTCACCTAACAGATTTAGCTCCTTCTGTTGTACTGAATTTAGATTCATTTTGGCAGATCTGGAAATTTCCAACCCTGTAAAATTGATATTTGAAGCTTTTTGGTGGAATGCTTTCTCATTGTTTTGGAAGGATTTTTTTTCCTGCTCTCCCTGGACCTTTTCATCCTGTTTACTAATGGAAATTGTGAAAAGACAAAGGGTAGAAGGAGCAATATCAACATTTTCCTGTTAACATATTACACTTTCACTGATTTCTGTTTGCTCACTTCAGAGCACTCGTGGGCATCAGCACTGCAGTGTTCATATGAGACCATGGCTTCCTGTTTCAGTAACAGTGATTTGATTGGGCCTCCAGCTTGCACTGTTGCTGGAACAGGGGTGGAGGTGAGAGTAGATGGATACACACACAGAAGGAAAGAGAGTAAGAGGGAGGCCGACAGGGAAGGAGGAAGGGATCGAGTGTGATAATGAGAGTAGTTAGAAGGGAAGTGTACAAGTCTTTGCGGTCACATTGGTGTGACTCTCATCTCTGTTAACTTACTGGCTATAGGAACTAGAACATTTAAAAAAAACCCTGCATTAAGAAAAATGTTACATAATTTAAGGGAACCTCAAATCTCTCACGCGTAAAGTGGAAATCATATGTCTAACTCTATCCATAGCCACCGTGTACTTGGGCAGGTTGGGAACTGCACAAGGTACCTGCGGAGGGGTGGGTGTGGACTAAAACATAGCCAAGGCCTGCAGCCAGGCACAGGACTTTCTCTGCCTGAAGGGATAGACAGCTTTAAAAAGAAACCTCAAAGGTACTATAAAGGCTTGCTCACAAGGTGGCCGTGCTCATAAAATTTCTTGTGAAGGTTAAAAAAAATGGTATGTAGAAATATGAAAAAGTGCTTGGTGCTCACTAAATGTTTTGCCATTTTCGTCTTTTTTTTGCCTCTCTCCAAACACAGTTTCGTTCTTCGTATCTGACATTCTTCTTCAGGCTAGAATCAAGGCTGTCTGCTGTTCCTGGGTGCTCATCTCCTCAGCTTCTTCCCCAGGGAAGTCATCTCTCCCCTCTATTTCAATGCGAAAAATCTCTGGAATGGCATCTGATAGACCTGTCCAAAGTCACAGGTCCAGAATGCTGGCACGTTCTCATTGTCAGTCCTCAACACAACCATGTGAAATCAAAGAAGCAATCATCTCCTCCCACCCCGGAAAATGAGTGGTATGAGGGGAAGATAAAACAAGTATTTCCACCACAATTCATATAAATATCGAGCCCCTGTGCTTTGCTTCAACTCCAGAAAATCCTAGTGCAATACACAGAGATGGAAGAGATAAAATTTGTTTGAAAAGATAAAATACACAATGACTTAAGAACACTACCTCCAGGTAAGTTAGCAAATACAAAATAAAAATTACAGTATTAATTAGTGTTGCCCTTGATGGAGATCATTTCTCTTTTCTGAGTCCCAGTTTCCTTACCTGAAAAATGAGGAGTGTGAATCAAATTATTGTGTGGTTCCCTTTGACTCTAAAGTTTATGACCCATCCATCATTCATCCATTGTTTCATCTATCCATCCATCAATCCATCTCTCCATCACTGTGCTAGGTGCTTGAGATGCTCAGATCCTAAGTCAACCATTGTTTACTGAGAGCCTACAAAATACAAGGCATCATTTCAGCCACAGTGGTATATGCAAAAAAGTAAATGACAGTCCTTTTCTTCAAACTATTTCCAGTCTATTTGGAGTATACAGTATGTGTAAAGCGATAATTATGTAATAGAAAGAATTATATAATAGAAAACACTGCAACAGAGGCAAGGACAGTTCAAGAACCTTTGTGGACTGTCTAGTAAGGAGAATTTGGACTTCGGAGTGAGCAGGATGATACGGCAGGAGCGGGTGGAGATGACTGCATGGAGAACAGGTTTTATCTCCTCTGGAGCTGTGAGGGACCATCATTGACTGTGCAGAGAGGACAAATATGCATCCTCTAAGGTACAGGGAAGACCTCTAATATTCACATTGAATTGTTTTGGTTATAGTGCTTTTTTCAATGTTTTACTGTTTGGTTGAGTTTATAGTGTAAAAATGAAAAATACTGACATATATTGTAAGTATATGTCAAACAGAAGTTACCTAAAAACATTCAAGGTAATTCTTAATTGCATTTATCTGTTAATTAGCACTTTCTTTGTCACTGACTATAATACCAGATTGGATTTCCCACTGAGAAATAGAAATAAAACAAAAAAAAAATTTGAAAAAGTGGAATTCTAGTTGCTATGAGGGTTTAGGAACAAAGATATATGGGAAGTGTGGGTATCATGTTAAGATTTGAAGGGGGGTGGCCAATGAGGAATTAGACCTGCATATGTCCAATATAATAGCAGTGACTGCCTTGTCATTTAACAGTGCTGATTCTAATTGACTGCAGATCCAGATGGAGCTAATGGCTCTTTAGAAATCAACTGATATCTGAATGAAAGTGATAGAGTGAGGAGAGGAATAAACAGAGTGAGGAATGTGATTACTTTGGAAGCTCGAATCATGAGGACAAAGGAGAGCCAAGTTTTTAACCAGTGTGCTAAACATGGTTGTGTTAAAAAGAAAGCACCTCATTAGAAGTTATCAGACACAGTGAAGTCTTGTTCAAAGCTCTGTAGGATTCGCCTTAGAATTTAGTGTCACAAACTGACATAGTTCCTAAAATGTATTACTATAATCGCATCGAGTAGAGGTTGGTAAATTCATATGCACTTGAACGTGCTCTTAATCCTTCTATTGTCCCATAATCAATAAAGAGGGATGAAACATGCCAACAATACATCTGTCTTTTGCTTTTGCAGGAGGATGGTCACTTATAACAAGTGTTTAAAGATCTTGCTCTGTTATTTATCACAATGTGGTTTTTGTTGGTTGTTTAGTATTTCAAGCATCTAATTCCTTTCCCTCGTTTATTTTATTCTCTTTGATTATCGTTACAGAATAAAATACATAGTTTGCGGATTTTCCTTGTTTTTATGTCATGATTTTCATTGGTGATACAGAGATGGAAATGGGGTGTTCCATACTCTCTCAGTCTCACCGTCCAGCAGGTCAGACAAATAATCATTATAAGATTGTGCAGTATTTCCTGTGAGAAGGAATTACAGAGAGTAGTCCGTGGTTATTGGAAAGGAAGAGAGAGAAAGGCAGGGAGGTGGGAAAGAAAATAGGACCCAAGCAGCCAAACCTTATTAAATCATAGCATCAGGACTGAAGAATCAGAACCGATAATGGGAATTAAGGTAATGAGGGTGAAACCCCTTGGAAAGGCATAAGAAACACATTCCCCATATGTGTGGTGTCATGGTGTCATGTACAACCTCGATACCATAGATCTTGGTGTCACAAGGTCCAGTCTATCACTCTGAGGACCTAAAGAAGCTTCAGTGACAAATTGTGTTCCTTCACAACTAAAATGCAGCTGACAAGCTACATCGAAGGACAAAATTTATTTCAATAACTTGTCAGAGCAGCTTCTCCACTGGGTGATTGTTTTCTCAGACCCTAGAATAAGCTTGCTTTTATTCAGGAACAGGCTTCATACATGAGGCTTATTTTTGGCAAGGCTGTTCTAAAGCTGCTGAACTGATTTCCTGCAGCCTGAACTCTGTCACCAGAAACAGACGGACACAGTTCCTGTGCTGGCCTTGCCATTCATCACTCTTTGACCATATGAGTGTCCCAAACAAGGCCCTATTGTCCCACCAATGGCAGAACACATGCAATGCTGAGCAATAGAAAATATATTATTTATATTCACTGAACTAAATATATCAATGAATAAATGTAGACTTGAAATTACATTTTTAAGCTTTACATTCCTAATTGATTTCTTTTTCTCTTTCCAACCATATTTATCTACTTCCTTGCACAAACCTCTAACTTCAGCCCAATTGGCCTATTTTTATATTTTCTCATCTCATACTTTGTTGCTGTCTCACTACTCACCTAGAATTATTTCTCCACATCCTCTACCACTAATGTACATTCTGACGGTCCAGCTAAAATCTCACCTTCTCCCCAAAGAGTATATTTTACCCTCCTTTGTGGCTCCGAGGATATCTTTGTCTGCACACTTTGTCATGTTAGACAGGCATTGCCTTCTTCATTTCCTCCCATTGTTATGCTAAATTACTCTTCACTTTTTTTGTCTGTAACACACATTTTCACTAGTCTACACTGTTTCCCTGATAAGTTTAAAATGTTTTTGAGGGCATATATCTTATTTCAAGTTTCTATACATTACAATAATTCCAAGCTTGGGTTAAACACCAATAAATATTGTTCACAGGTGTGTTGATCATTTTATTATTTAAATTTTATCTGATGACTTATACTTTGATAAAACAAAGTTTTGGTCAGACAAAACTGTAAAGTGATGATCATCAATCTTGCCATGGTTTCTATAATGTCTGAATAAAATATATTGGTTTATGAATTCCAAGGAAGACATTTTTTCTAAATAATTCTTATACATTCATGCATTATAAACTGTCTAAATCATATTTGCATGTCACATGTGCTACAGAGTTCCAATTCCAGGCAGGATGGAGCCAATAGACGGTAGAATTAACAGTTTCGCTCTCATTGAACACAGCTGAAAAATCTGGACAGAATTCGTGGCCTAGTCATTTGACAACTCCGATAAGTAAATAGCAAGAAGTGGATCAGAGAAGGATATCAGAATTTGATGCACCATTAAATCAGCAATTAGTTTGCCTTTTTCCTCTTCTAGATTCCCCCATCTGAAATCAGTGAAGCCTGAAACCCAGATGTGAGCATTGCAGTGCAGATAGTAAAGATCTAGAGAAGCTTGGATGGAGGAGAATGAAATGGGACTCCTGAAATTCAGAGAGAGTGGAGGAAATTTCTTGACTTTTCTTTCTCTGCTTCCTCTTTGCTCTCTGTCACTTTGGTGCCCAGGAAATCCCATGCCTCCGATGTCAGTGGCAGTGACAATGACAATGGTTGGCAACGGAGGCCTGCAAGAGTCAAAACTCTGAGAGCAGGAAACATTGACTCCTTTCAGGGTAGTTGAGGTGCCAAGAGGATGGGGCTAAACCCAAGTGTCTTTTTTCTCTTAGACCTCCCCCCAGTTGTTCCCAGATGTGGTACAAACATGAAACTGTGGTTTCTGGCTGGATAAACAACAAAGAGAAGCTTAGAAAAAAATAAGGGGAATGTAAGGGGGAAATGGCACCATAGAGTTTATGGAGTTTATGAACCCCTGGAATCAAGCCTCAAACTATACACACACAGATCTGATCCTCATTAGTGTACCAAAACTTCGAGAACTGAGCTGATGGTGTTCTGCTACCCAGATCCCAGGCCAGCCTCTGCCTGGTTAGGAAAAAGTTGGGACAGACCTGAACGACTCTGCAAAAATATTGAAAACGGAACCAGCGTTGGAACCACTGACCACAGAAGGCTAAAAGTAAACACCAACTTTCTCCACACGGTTTGAACAAGACCTGGATTCTCATAATGTGATATTCGAAATGTTTTGGCATATAAGGAAACATGAAAATCTCAACTTGCATCAGATAAGACAATCAACAGATGCCCTCATGGAGATAATACAGATGCTGGTATCACCTGCCGAAGATTCCAGATCAGTTACCATAAAAATTTTCAAATAATCATGAACATCCCTTGAAGCAAATACATTCAAATAATATGACAGTAATATTACTACATGAAGAATTAGTTCATGCTGGAAATGTCATATCCACAAAATTATATTTTTTAAAAATAATAGCTTCATTTTTTTAAAAAATGGAGATATATTTCACCTAAAATATTTTTAAATTAATAAAATTTATCATTTTGGGGTACATAATTCAATGGTTTTAGTTTATTCACAAAATTATGAAACCATCACTGCTGTTTAATTCTAGGACACTTCTATCACCTCAAAGGGAGCCCCCATACCTATTAGCAGTCACTCCTCATTCCTCCCTCTCCCCCAATCTAGCTTTATTGTCATCAGTTTACAAACAGCTCTCATTAAATCTTAGCAAGTTAATTTGAACTAATAATGGACAGTAAAAGATGATAGTGTCAGCCTCTGACATGGGTTACCTGCCCATTGTAATCAATGTAAGCTCTTGAACTTCTGTAATAAGATTTTTCCTTGGTAGGCCCATACAGAGGTAAGAGTGATCAGAGGTCTCAGGGCCAACTGCCTAAACTTTGTAACTGTCCCCAGTCTGGAATATTTTAGAAGTTTGAAAGTTGTGTAATGGAGACAAACTTCTCTTCATTTAGATGCAAATGCTAGAAATATGATGCAAACACTAGAAATACTTAAATATTATCTAAAAGTATGCTTTTTAATTTACTTGAAGAAGTTCCCATTTGATCGTAGGGTGATGTAATAAAAGGAATTCTAGGTGGATGTGCTCATGGTGTCTTAGGAGAGCATGTGTCCCTGTCTTGCCGCATCCTTTGTCCCAACTAGCCCCTGGCAAGGCACAGGCACTAGGGAAGGAGCTTCAAGGAAGACGACTTCTGGGAGGAGGATGCGGCATAACCCGGGGGGGCAGCAATATCAATTGTGGGGCTTATTGTATTCATAGTGTATTTGCTTGAGACAACTAAGAAAGGAGGAAATACTGGAAAGGATTTTGAGAACTTGGAAAAACAGACTGCCAGGACTTTTAAGAAAACG
>VMDR010031311.1:0-12085 GCA_007922815.1 Macrotus californicus | reverse complement strand
AAGCAATTTCTGGTATTGGTGAACACATAAGGACAAATATTTCATCTCGTGTCATGTTGATAACAAGGAAAAATAACCACCTTGCGTACTTCATTTGCTTCCTCAGTTCACTCTTGTGGCATTAAATTAGGTTTAGGCACGGTGATACCAGACTGGAGTCATGTAAGGCGGGACAGTGTGCAGACCTTACTAGTCCTGTCACATCTTACATTCCTGATGAAGGTGTATTTTCCAAGACTCTGACCTCACTTTTGAGTTACTTTAGACTCAAAGCAGATTAAAGGTAAAACGAGAGAAAAAAAACTCTGAAAATGGAAAAATACATAATTTTTCAATGTTAAGGGTACCTCGTCTGAAGAAAACAAATCAGCGAGTGTCAAGGTCAATAATCCAACTGAACTACTGCAAAGCGAACAGTCTGCAGGATTTAGCACAGCTCCACCCAACTCTGAAAGCATGCCGATTTTTTCTGACACAAACCCAGGGATGATGCTGAGAGCCCAGACACTGTATGCACTGTGGGGAAATCTATAACAGGTTCAAGTACTTTCTAGGAAGGCTACACTCATTCCTTGGCACAGACAATCCTTACAGGCACCAGAACGCCACTGGGCCAGGACAGTCTAAGTATAGTATATATCTGTATGCCCCTTAATTCTCTCAGATTAGATTTGTTTATGAGGTTTCCCATTCCCTGTGATGACATGCTCCTGCACTCTTCATTTAGTTGGGGTCGGATTTTATGCAGGAATGTTCCTCTTCTATTTGTGGATGTATTTTTTGGGTTGTTTTCTTTTTTTTTTTAAGCAGGCCTCCCTCTAGTGGAACAGCAAGCTTTTGCCCTATTCCTCTGAGTGGCCAAGGTCTGTTTTGAATAAAGTCTCTAATTGTTTTGAGATTCCAACATGAGATACTCATTGTTTTACACTGATTAAATGGCTTCTTGATCATTCCTCCCAGCATTGGATGTTAACCAAACCTTTAAGGGCAACCAAAAGCACCTTTGGAATTCCTGCTCCCACAAATGGGCACTCTGCTCTTCTCCCCAGATGAGATATAAGCCAATGAGTTAACATAACAGAATCCTCCGGTGAGTTTCTGTTAAGTAAATTGGGTGTTCTATGTCAACACTTCCTGTATACTTCTTGCCCAGGAACCCTGGTCCAGCCCACGACCCTGTCTGCTATTCCCTATGTGGAACTTACTCCCAAATGTCCACCCCCATCCCACATTCCATCCTACACATCACTCCCTTTGACCTTATGCATTAACTCAAAATCCAGGGTCCCCCTGCGGGAGTCCTCCTTCACCCCACCCACTGCAGGTGACCTCATTCATTCCCCAGTTTCTTTCACCACTTCTACCTCATTTCCAACGAGCACACAGAACGCCCTTTCACTTTTCGGTGGGTGACTTCATACTAGTAACTGTTCCCTGTGTGTGTGTCCTCTACTCTACAAAACCCAAAACCCAAACATTCAGGCTCCTAAACAGCATGCAGCATATGTTCTCATGCCTTTATGGCCTTTCAAATAGCATCGTGCAATACTTTGCAGGCAGGAGGCTGCTTATTTCCAGAGGTGAGTCAGAGAGATGCTAATGAGGTAGAATCTTTAAAGTGAGATCCAGGTGGGCAAAACTTAAACCATTCAGAAGTCTCTTTTCATCACATTCTGTGGACTCCTCCTATGTCTCTGCATATCATGATTTCTCTCCCATTTATCTTCTCTTATATTGATATACAGCCCTTGGCCACAAATGTATATATGAATGGATGTATATGTAGGTATGTACACACACACACACAACTAAGAGCAATGCAAACATGCAGAGGCAAAAGCACACTATTGGAAACACTTCTTCACCTGCAAATGGAAGGCTACAGCCAGGACATTATAGAGGAAGTAGAGTCTTATTCTAAAGTACCAAGATAAAAAGGCAGCATCGTTATGATTTTTTAAATGGATGAGGTCAGAATCATTCATTAGTAACAACAAAAATAAAAAAGGTTTGAAGAGACGTGCCTACTCAAGCGCTCTCCAAGAGCAACAGTTTCTCTACTGAAAGATGTACCTAAATTGAAGAAATATAGAGAATAGCTACCACTTACAGAGCACTTACAGTATTCTAGGAGCTTTCAATTCACTTTAAGAATTTTTAACCCATGAGAAAAGGTGAAAGGGATTAAGAAGTACAAATTGCCAGTTCTAAAAATAGTCACAAGGGCTGTGAAGTACAGCATAAGGAATATAGCCAATAATATTGTAGTAATTATGTATGGTGCCAGATCCCAGACTTATAGAGATGATCACTTCATAAGAAATAGAAATAACTAATCACTATGTTGTACACCTGAAATTAAAATAATATTATATGTCAATGGTAATTGAAAATAAATTTTAAAAAATAATCTAAAATAGATTTTCAGAAACCTCACTTTTGCCCTATGAGTGAGGTATTATTATTCTCATTTTAAAGATGGGGAAACTGAGGCACTGGGAGGTTATCTTTCTGGCTCAAGGTCAGCAGCAGAGCCGTATTTCAAACTACATGATGACAGGCATACACGTTGTGTACAACGGTTTCTGTTGAGAGCTAAACGTTAGAAATTCCTGACACTCTCAAAACTGTGAAGCTAATGGGCAGATGATGAAAATCACCGGCTAGGGGACCAGGGAAAGCTGGCAACATGGGTTCGCCAATCCTCTCCTTTGGACATCTTCCCTTTCCATAGGCCCCTGGCCATTCCTTGCCCCTTCCCCAAGGGACAGGACATAAGTTACGATGTATAATACAGCGGCAGAAAGATTAATATAGGCAAGTTAACTATACTATCACGCAATCTCCTATGATACATGAATAAGACAGAGTCTAGCACACCATCTAAGAGATAAAATTCAACATGTTAACAGGAAAACAGGGAACTTCCTGACCTACAGTAAAGAGTGCCCTTGCATGAATTATTGCCCCAAGCCCTAGCCAACTCTGCACAATACCGTCTAACACTTGATACTTTTACCAGGTTTGGGTTAAGAGAGGGAAGGGTCAGCAGCATGTAATTGAGAAACCAACACAGATGTAGAAAGATAATTACCATTCTGAGAAAGAAGAAAGTAAAACATAATTCTACTACTTGAAAAGAATACCTTTGGTTTCTCTAGAAGAGGTTTATCGGTTCATTCTGGAAACAAACCTCTCGTGAAGAAAGCGTCATTTACTCACACTAAGAGACCATAATGTATCCCTTTAAAGTATATTTCCCTGCCTCAGGCGAGCAAGACTTTCACTTAGAGTGGCAGGACTGCCAATGTCTTCAGTCCCCAAATCCACCCAGCGCTGAGAGCCCTGGGAAATCAGGGCCCTGTGGTTCTGGTTCCACCTGAGGCTCAGAACTGAGCCTCTCCCTACACTCAGGTAATGTAGCAGATGGAAGAACAAAAGCTGGTGTATAAAATGTTCCACTTCACATTCCTGGAATTTTATGTCCATGCTAACTGAGAAGATAACATAAAGGAGCTGAGAGCCAATCACTATTGAAATTAAATACACATCTCTCCTAACACCCAAATTAAGTGCAGCAAATAAACTGTCACCTTAAATATCATATTTTTATACAGAATATCAACTTATATGGTAAAAAAAAATCCACTCTCCCCTTCTTCCACATTAATAGACTAAGCTGCTCACATGCCACCAAACTAATAACCACATTTCCTAGCCTCACACATGGCCCAGTATGGATATGAGCTCCATGTAGGTCAACAGGATGCGAACGAGGGATGCCTACAATGTCTCGGTCACTTTCAATCTGTACGAAAGCCACTTGCCCCAAGTTCCTCTTGTTCCCTCTGTAAACCGGAACACATTTGGGCAGGCATGCCATGGGAACGGTGGGCCAAAAAGACGGAAGGAACCACACCGTGGTATGACTTAGGGAGAAGAGCACCATGTGCGATCTGAGCTGCTTATGTCTTGGACATTGCATGAAACTTAAAAAAAATTCTTTCATTTACCTATTTTGTGGTCTCTTGTGAAAGTAGCTTAGTTTTAGCCTAACTAATCAACTCTATGAAATCTACTCATTAATGCCAGTTAGCCTGACTTAAGTCTTCTCTAACAGCATGACCCAAGAGGACTCTCTCAATGATGGCCCATGTGGACACTGAGCCCCTGCCATGTGGCCAGTGTGCCTGAGGAACTGAATATTGAATTTTAGTTAACCAAAGTTAAAGGTTGAAAAGCCACATGTGGCTAGTTGCTAGTTGTTTTTTTACTGCACAATGCAAGTGTCTGGGACATCTAAGATTGTGACAGTACAGCCGTTAGGAAGACCCATTATCATCATAGAAAGACCCATATTCTAAAGCTTAGAATTTTTGCTAGAATGTTACCGAGTATTACAGGGCCTCAAACCACAGTTTCTCAAAGTAGAAATAGACTTTGAGCTAAGACTTTAGTATGATGTGTTTAAGGCTATACCGTCATTTTAAAGCTGACACTAGCTTATATTTCAACGTGAAGGGCACCTGGGATTCTTTTATAACATCATCAATGCATTTATCTTCCATAAAACCAAACTCGGCAGATTATTTCTGCTGAAGAGATACATGCAAAGCAGTTAGCAACTATCAGGCTAACCAATGAGTCACTGTCTTTCTGCCACTCCAGGGAGGCCTGGGACAGTAAAATTAGCATAGGGATCTCTGGAATGCCTTCTGATCCGTTTGGGTATTCATTTAGTCAAGCCCCACGTTGCAAAGGTCAAGTTTGCATTTATATTTTAAAACTCTACAAAACTCCAGGAAACAAATGACATTTCAAACATCCATCTAAAACATGTAACTGAGTCACTGAATACAATTATGAGAAACAAATAAACCAAGCTTGGCAGTCTGCCCAGAGGCAACAGTAAAACATAAACTTTGGAAAGAGATAGCAACGAAGGGAGGGTGTAAGGGCTGCAGGGGGGCAGGGGGACTAGGGCAGGAGAGAAGGGGGTGCCATGGATGAGGAAGAAGGGCAGGGAGGGAGAGTGGGCAATAAAATAGTAATGAAGGAGCAAGTCAAACAGAGAAGTCTGGCCCAAAGCTCTAAATGCATCCACGAAAGCTCTCATTTGGGCACTCCAGTGGGAGATTTACAAAGGCACATATACATACAATTTACACGGTTTTGGCCCCAGAGTGAGTTTATTAGTAATCTTAACAAATGGACACTCCAGCCTCCTTTGTTGGGTGAATTTTAACAGCAAACACAGTATTGTCTAATTACTATGAAAACTTCAGATGGATCTCAAAGAAACATATGTCTTCTTAAAGATTTAACCCGTGCAACCATAAAGCAATGGCAAACTAAAGCAAATGTATGGGGCCCTAACACCCTCTTCGCTGGCAAGCAGAGTGAGAAGGCTCATTCTTTCATGGGAACTTGGATGTTTCTTTATCTTCCTGTTCCAAGTAAGATAGGGGCACCAACTTCGATGTCTTTTAGGACTTGGAAATACAAAACCTAAGTGTCACAGTAGTTTTAAGTCAAATGATATCCTCTACAGAGGAGCAGTCTCTGTGTGCTCAGAATAAACAGCTGAGCTTTTTATTGCCCAAAGTGAAAGTATCTAAAACTGCAGTTCATAAACATTACCCAGATGCACAATGTAGAACAATGGACTGAGGAGTGGACTAGGAGGTGTAGCTTCCAACTCCAATTCTGTCTTCGGTCAGCCTGACATTGATGATGATGATGGTGATGATGGTAACAGCATCCTTTCCAGCTGATTCTAAACCCCACCCATTTAACGCCATCTTACAATCAGTATTATCTTAAAATCACTGTACAGTAGTTTTGTAAAATCTTCCACAAAAATCTGAGAGGGAGAAAGCAGCAGCCTTGTTCTATCTTAGATTTAATGAAACGCAGACTGCAGTAGACCAGTCAGCAGCTACAGTTGCGTGCGCAACTGTAACTCTTTCTAACTTTATTTTTATTGTGGGCACTATTACAGATGTCCCCATTTTCTCCCCTTTGCCCACCTCCACCCAGTCCCCACCCTCTTTTTCTCTGGCTGTCACCACACTCTCCGAACAGCTCTTGGTGGAAAAAACTGTTACCTACTCCCTTTCCCAGGTGCACAACTGACGCACAGAGAGGTTAAGTAACTTGTAACTCGCACAAGATCACACAGCTAGGAACTGGCTGGGGCGATTTGAAACCCAGCAAGCCTGGCACCGGGTCTGTGCTCCTGGCCACCACGCTCACTGTGGTACTTCACGTGGGATTTTGCACAAGTCTTTTCAAGCAACTGGTACCTCAGTTTCCTCTTAGACCCCAAAGTAAAAGCACTGGACCAAGTCATCTCCAGAGTCCCACCCAGTTTTAAAACTTATGGATCTCCTGCATGAAATATAGCCCATCACATCCCTTTATAGGACAGACACCATATGATTAAAGAAAGTAATAAACTTTAATTTTAAGTATACTTCTTTACAGAAGAATATTGTATTTCTGTCTGGCCACAGAAAACAATAAACTTATAGAAAAAACTGAGGCATTTTTGTTCCCCAATTAAATCATGGTAATTTTAAATAGAGCAAATATGATCCTTTAGGAAATCTGTTCAGTGTCTTTGTACTACCACCGCCTGTCTAATTGAGCTATCTTCTTCAATTTCTGTAACACTGGGGCATAAACTAAAATCATAGCAAATAATGTGCCAAAATCTGGCTAGCTCACGGCATCTAATTTGATCTTGTGACTACTGAAATAAGAACAATAAATTATGCATATACATACATGTCACACACGTGCATAGACAATTTCTGTGTGTGAATACTATTTTATGTTGAATTGAGGACTCTTGAAACAAAGGAATTTTTGCCACCAATCTTAAAATCACTAAGAGGTCCCTTATTATAGGAAGCGGCACAGAATGCCACAAATCAGAGTGTTCCTCTCTGTCACACCACGTCTGTCTTCAAACCACACTGCTCCACTTCCCAAAAATGTCCGGGTTTGCCATAATAAAAAAATAGCTCACACTCTTTTTGAGATCTTTCATGCAATGAGAACCCAAAATAAAAACTTCACAACAAATAAGCCACATTCTAACTTCCCTCGATCGAATGCTGACGTGAAGGGATTGTCCAAAAGAGCAAGAAATGGAGCATCACTCAGGCTGCTCGTGTGATAACGTCTTCTAGCTATGGACAGGAATTTCCTGTTTTACAAATGAATTCCAAAAACAATTTTCTCAGTTTCTTGCAGAATTTATTGATAGCCAATCCACTAGTTTACCGGGCCAAGTCAGGAGAATTTAGAAATTGTGTGAAACAGCATTGAAGTGAACACTTAGACACAGTGACCCTAAAAATGAGGCTATGATTTGACCCACGTTCAAACTTAGGCTGTTGGCCTCCAGAGCTGCCTAGCTGGGACCCTCTCCCCCGTCTCCCACTGTGTGTTTTTTTTGGTGCCCTCACCAGACTCAAAGTTCCTAGAACCCAAGCTTACGTTTTCTTCATCCTTGTGTCTTGTGGGCAGGCAAAGCAGACTGCCGACACACGGAAGGAGATTAACAGGTATCTGCTGACTCAATGAATTACTGAAAGAACGCCCAATTTACATGAACGATTGCCCAAGTGTATCAGTCCCGAAAAACGTCTCTCAGACCCTGGGTGGTGGTGATGGGGCAGATGAGAAGGCAAACTAACTGTCTTGACCTCGAGAACCAACTCAGTGGACACTCTCAGGTCAATCAGAAAGTTAAGGTATATGAGCCAACGTGACTCCCAACCACCCAAGCCGGAAGGAAGAGTCTCTCTAGCCTTCTGTCACACTCATCCCCTTCAGCCAATTAGTCACCAAGCCCTCTACCTTCCTTTCATCGCTGAAACCCATACCCTCCTCCTGCTGTCACTCAGCTGCTCCCACCACACCCCACTGGCAGGATCTCCATGGGGCTCAATGATTAGCAGCCCCTTCTCCCACCCAGCTGCCAAAAAAATTGAGGGAATAATGGAGGTGGGGCAGATAGAGAGAAAAACGGCACCTCTATTACTAGGATCTTCAGTTCACAGGTTGTGATTTCACGTGTACAGCCAAGTGGCTAATACTGAACCCAAGTGTTGACATTGAGTCCAAAGCTGGTCTACTCGTGGTTTCAAAGAGCTTCACACAGAGGGCCGCTCCCTCCCAAGAGGGAAATAGGATGGAGTTGAGATGTCAACTTGAATTCTTCCAAATCTGCCAACTCCAGGCCAGGAGTAATATTAGTGAGTAGAAAAAGTAATCCACGCACATCTCCAGGGATCTCTGTGAATCTGTCCAAGGCTGCCCTGCCCAGTACATGCTGCTGGCTCCCTCCTGCCATCCACCCACGTACACACTGCTTACATGACCATGTGACCCTGCCTACCTCTCCAGGTGTGAGGCTCAGCTCAGGTCATCCTCTCCCCCCTCGTAGCTTACCCACTGGCCTCTGCCCCCTTGTTTGATCTTCCTTTTTTCCCTCTCACTCACCTGTCCAGACTCAATTCAAGGTCATCTCAGATAATTAGTCCCTGTGAACATTCCCAGTGAAGTTCAGCTCAGACAGGTTGGTGTCTCCCATCACATGCTTAGTCTGCCACCCATGGTTACTCTAATACTTTACTACGGTCTATCCATTAGACCCCTTAAGTCAAGAACAATTCTTTATATTTTTTAACCTCCCAACACCTAGTACAGATCCTGGTACATGAACACCTAGAAATACTTATTGGGTTAGAAAGATGCAAATAGCTAAATGCAAAGTAGGACATAAAAATTCCATGGAAATAAAATGTCACAGTGGTTCCAAGGGAAGAAGGAGCAACTCCAAGTGAGAGAACCTGACATATTTCCTCAAAGTAAAAGGTTAAGCATTGTAAACAAAGATATATCTATGGGGAATCAGAGAAGATTTTGTTTTAAAAAGTTAACATTGAATTGAACAAGACTCAATGGATAAACATATGGAAAAAAAATCCTAAGAAAAAAAAGGCAAAAGACATCAATCTGGAAAAGCAAAGGATATATTTAGGGGACACTTGAATCTCCCAGTTTGGCTGTGTTTAGAAGAGCAGCCTGAAAGAAAAATGGAGTAGGAATCTGGCTAGAGCATTCACACGGCCTTGAGTATGCAAATAAAATAAATTTCAACATAATTTACAGATAATGGGAATCAAGAATGTTTCCTGAAAGAGTAGTTGTTAATTATGCCAAGGAAACTATATAAAATCTGGATCCTTGTAGTGGTGATAATAATCAACTAATAATTTGTTTTTCGATTACTTCCAAATTTTTCAGGAACATAGTGACTGTGAGCTTATAATAGTTTGATAAATCTCAGTGGAATAGTATTGGAGCATAATAAAATGAGTAATAGACTATTTAGGATGATGATAAGACTACATAGTAATTTGTAGTCATTTTTCATTTTGTTTATGATTCTTTCAACCCATCCCCGCACACCTCATCTATCTAATGACTCTGTACTTGACACTGGTCTATCCTGTAATAAGCTTTGCCTATTTCCCAATTCTCTTAATAGCCAGGAAAACAAAAATGCTGATTTCAGGTGATAACAACAATAGCCATGTTTCTACTTCCCTATTTTTTTCTTCCCTAGTCTGTACCAACTATGGTGAGTTTCAGAGATCACTCTTCAAAGAATAGTAGACAATCAGTGAAACAGGACCACGTAGGAATTATTGAGATGCCCGATTTCAGAGCTAGAGTTGAACACACAGATCAGACAAATAAACGCTCTCTAGACCCATCTGCAGTCAATTCTGAGTGACAGCAGCAGAACAGCTCTGAACAAATTCCAAGATGGCTCTCTTCAAAAATGGCACCAACAGCCGCAGCTGGGAACTGTAAGCTCTTCTACTAATTACGTGCTATTGGTCAAGTCACTTTAGCTTATCGGGCTTGATTTCCTAATCTATGCAATGAAAGGAACAAACAATGTCCTTAAGCAGAAAACCAGTGCATGTCAATTAACTTTCAGCTGAAGACTCCCTTTTAAGGACAGCCAGGATTCCCAGGAGGAAGACGGTTTTCCCAGCAGTGGCGTCCTGCCCTTGACAGCTGCCAGAACGCCATTCCAGTCCAACTTCTCCACTGTCTTATGTTGGGTTCCCCAGTAAACACTCTCTGAGAGCATCTAAAATGCAGGCAGTTCATAGGGAAGAACCCTCAGGATCACACTTGTGAAAGGCAAGGGAGAAGGTGGATTGGACAGAGCCCACAGCTGGTCTATGATGCATTTGTAAAAAAGGACTCAGCCAACTCCATGGGGAGTTCTAGACTAAAGACGGTCCTTCAGAGTGATCTCAAATTGTACCCCTGCCTCATCTAGTCATTGGATGGGGCTGCTTCCTTGCCCTGAGTAAGAGGAATTTCTGGGAGCTATTGGGTTGCCAGCCATCCGTGACAGGTCTCTATGCAGCTGGGGGTATGAAGGAGTCATTCCTGGAGGGGCTAACTGGACAGAGAAGTAGCAGAACCACTACCTTTGCCCCACATTTTCTGAAAGTAAGAAAAAGAAAAGCAGGGTGAAGAAGAGAGAAATGAATTGGAAAGAAACAGCTGAACTGAGAAAATCAATTTTCCCATCCTAAAGCCCTGCTATCTGTATGGCCTTGGCAAGGCCATTTCATTTCTTCATGCTTCAATCTCTTCCTCTGTAAGGTGATCCAAGGTCACTTTCCCCACTCAGATATCCAGGATGCTATTCCGCAAGTCATTCTTGGTCCATTTCCAAAGCCCTTCTGTTACCTGCCTCAGGCTTACAAATACCACTAAGGAAGAAAGAAAGCCCACACATACCAAAAATTTCCAGTAGCATTTGAATTCACCTTTGTTAAGTGTGAAGAGATGACCAGCAGTAGCAGCGAATGCAAATCTACACGTGACAGTGGGCACACAGCAATCCCCGATTAAATTAGATTTGCAGGCAGCAGCTTGGGGATTTGGACATTAGACTGAATATGATTATTCAGTTGGTTCTATCTTTATTACCCATGCTTCCCCTTGTGAGGCAATTTTCCTTATTGGAAGTAAAGCAACCCCAACCAGTGCATTTAAAAATGAGACTTTCCTGTTCTTATTAGCCCATATCAAAAAAAAAAAAGACTATTTGAAGCACAACCAGGGAGAAGGAATTGACTCCTTATTGCACAGTTCATGTTGTTACTGCTTTAAAAGTGGAGAAAGGCTCCCCAAGGAGATACTGTCTCTCAGAACAAGCTTACAGTTACAGGGTAATCAACAGGAGAGGTCTTTCAAGAGAGATAGGAAATAGGGAAAATTATTAAAATGTAATAAAATAAGCAAAATGGATACAAAACAAGATTGAAACATAAGCTGTTCGGACAGAAATGCCATATCTTGAGATTCACTTTCATAGTAGCATGCATAATATGGTCCAAATAGGGTTACATAAACCTTTCCAACCAACTCAGCATCTGTCAGTCCTTCAGATAAAAAACCAAAACCAAAAAGGAGCATAGAAATGTGGCCTATACATGTGAATTTACACTCTAGCACTTTAAAACAAATGTCCACCAGGCTCAGTATCACGCAGAGTGGAATTCCCACCAATGAGATATTATAATAGCTACTCATCTGAGCTGAACAGAGATTCAAGTAAACAAACTAAAATCTACAGTTCCAGGTGGATGGATATCATGTCATGGAGCCATTACTGGTCCTTTGTTCACAAAGTACAGTCACCTCTATCCCAAGTTCCAGCTCAGAGGAGCCCATGTGTTGGGCTCTGTGCTCCTTTTGCTTGATTCTTATGGTGACCCTTTGTCTGAAACTGTTCCTCTAACAGATACCAAATTACTAAAGAAACAAATGACACTTTCATTTTAAATGTATCTCTTAAATTCCTTAAAGGAGAGGTATTTCTTTCCATTTACAAAAATAGACATGAAGAATAATGGAGTTTGCTTAATTTATAGCAAAGGGTTAGTTAAATACAGTCTTGTGTATGTTACATATCCACACACCCTATAGCTCAATAATATTTTTCTTTTCTCATTTTAGTAATGTGGGAAGTCAC
>VMDR010031310.1:0-12086 GCA_007922815.1 Macrotus californicus | reverse complement strand
GTCTAAGGAGATTAGTGACATTGGGAAGAAATCAGAAAGGAGTAAATGAACAATGCAAATAATTATATAGTATTCATGATTCTGGATTGAAAACTTTTTCATTTTGGTAAAGAGAAAACAAAGGGAGAGAGTACTACCTTTAAGTATATGCAGGTTTGTCTTAAGGAGTAAGTGATTGAATCTTTCATCGCTGGAAAGATAAGTCACTGGCAGTGGGCATATATTGTAGCAACGGAAAGCTTCATTTGGCTTATTTCTTTTCTACTTCCAAAAATCATTTGATCTGAACTACAACATCAAATGCAATATAAATCAAAATAATAGAGAACAAAAATCTAAAAAGCATGGTGAAGTTGTTGCTAGGTGCCGAAGTATAGTAATGAATTTTGTTGGATCTTAAGTTTAGCTTTGCGCTTCGAACCCTTTAAGGGACAGGGTGGGGCGGTATGGTGGGTTACATAGACTTGTCTGCACAGGAAAGCTGGCAATTAGAGGTAGCACACTGCAAGTCTCTGGTGGCCTTACGTCCTCTAATATGTAACTTAGCATAGTTGCAATTTAATAGTTTCTTTGATGATTGATTGATCGGCTGATTGGTATTTAATGATCTTTTTTATTTTTTGTTAAATTCTATTCTGCTATATATATGCCTATCAATCATATGCCTATGCCAACTGAATAGAAATTTCTGGTATTCTTACCATATCCAACTTATTTTCTGGCCCCACTTTGAAACATCTAAAACACTAGATATTTTTATACCAAGATTCTTTGAATTTTGAAGTGCCATATTCTGAATGTTTGTCCTTATTTCTGCCAAAAGATTATATAACATGTAAAACTGTGACTTTCTGTGGAAAATAAATTTGGCACAATTTAATATTATAAGCACAACTTAGTGTCAGCTGCACTAAAACTGGTTCTCTCTGGCAGATATTATACAAGATCTAAACTGATCATTTAAAAGAACACTTTCAACCACTAAACTCATGAAGTGGGGCAGAGCTTCCCTGTGCAGGCTGCACATCTGACAGTCCTATCAGTATACCATTCTCCTCAAAATCAGTCATTCTCCAGATGTTGTTCTTTTTAATGTTTAAGGTGCGATAATAATGGCTGCCTTTCTTTTCTGGTAACAGTTTTTTCCCATCCTTTCTAATGTAGAACTCTGAGATTTCAACTAAATATTTGCCCAAGTGCTTGAAATTATATTAACAACCATTTCTGAGGAAGATTTGTCCTGGAAGGATTCTTTTAGACTACTATTATGAAACAGTAGATGACTCTATTTCTCAGTGAGAAAACATGTAGGGACAATAAATGTTTCAAATAAAATATCAGCCTTGCTGCCTGAATTTCTGGTTTTAAAACAAGAGCACTGAACTGTGGAACAATAGACCCAAATTCAAATATCAAACTTCCCACAAACTCTCTGAGTGGGGCTAGTGTGTTCATCTGTGATACTTAACTCTCTTGAACCTCCATTTTTTTCTCTGTAAAGTAAGCAGTTCAAATTTAAGAATCTTTATGAGTAAAGCCTTTTAACATTTTTTAAAATTTTCACCAGGGAACACTGACCAAATTTCAAGAAACAATAATACATTGAAGCCAGTACAAGTAAAATGGGTTATTTACTGTAAGAATACAATTGGAAATTCCATTGACCAAAACACAGCTAATCCATAAAGAGCCTGAACTGGGACTGAGAAGTCAAACACCAGATCAGAACAGTCCATTTTTTCTCACTGGTTGCACGCTTACTTCCTGTTTCTGCTTATCTCTCTTTTTCTGTTTTGGCTGGTGTCCTCTGCTTGCTCATGGCTAGGTATCACTTTCCCAGACTCAACTTTAGATCACTCAGTTCAGGTTCCCACAACATTCTGACTCACCCAGTCTTACTCCAGTGTAAATATTCTCCAGAAAGAAAATGGTCTTGGCTCAGTTAAGCTTAGGGATTGGTTCCCCTGTGGTGTGTCCTCATTTAACCTGTCAGGCTCTAGTCATTGGAATGGGATGGGAATGTGAGGCATACACACATGGTTTTCTAGGTTCATCTTTCAGCATGAGTTATACATGTGGCACAATTTCCAAAAATATCTGAAGGCTGGGTAGCACGAGAAGTGTCTTCAATCATTCACATTTTATAAATTATGTAACTGAAGCTGAGAGAGATCAAGAAACTATTTTCCTGTCACAATTTTATTAAGAATTAGAACCAAAATTTGATCTGAGATATTCTCATTTAAATGTAGTGATTGTACCACCAAACTCTCATGATTAAGAAAATAAATCTCTGGGCCAAAAAACAATCCCCTCCAACATTTAAATTCATTGAATCATCAATTTATCTTTAATCAAAAAACCAATACTTGCATGAATTAACTAAATTCCTTAGGTACCAAAGCTCGTTTTTGATATTTGTTAAGGGTGCTTCACTCAGTCCATTCTTCTATACCATTATTTCCCAATATTTGCCTGTTGGTAAAGTGCAGGCCCTATGTCCTAATCACCTGGACAGATTGTGGGCCCAACTTTAGAGCCCTAAAACCAAGTCTTGGGGTGGGACCTTAGATTATGCATTTGCAAAGAGCTTCCCAGATGATTTTTATGACTGCAGTGGTTTATATCCTCAAAGTTCAGTGTTTATTAGAAAAACAACAAGCAATATACCACGTAATTTTAGTTCACAAATATAAAATCTACACTTAATTATAATTTTATGTCACATTCTTGGATTTCTTTTAAGATTTTATTTATTTACTTTTAGAGAGAGTGGAAGGGAAGGAGAAAGAGAGGGAAGGAAATATTGATGTGAGAGAGAAATGTCAGTTGGTTGCCTCTCACATGCGCCCCGACTGGGGACCAAACCCACAACCCAGGCATGTGTCCTGACCAGGAATCAAACTGGTGACCTTTTGTCTTGTGCACAACATCCACCTGACTGAGCCATATGAGTCAGGCCATGTTCTTGGATTTCAGAGAAAGGAGAATTTTTATCTGAATGAACTCTGAAAATTTTGTTGTGGCTATATGTTTTAGTTCTCTTCGTTTGGTGATAACATGTGTGTTAGAATAAGATGGGAAAGAAGTAATGTTGCTACCTTATGACCTGTGCACTGGGCAGATGGTCTGGGATAAGCCATTGATTATTAATTCATTCATTCATTCATTCATTCATTCAAGGAAACATTTACCAGACACAGTGTGGCACACATTTTGGTTCTCGAATGTGTCATTATGCATATGTTTCTAGGGGGTTGGGGGGAGAATATAGGACTCGAACAATTGAGTTGATTTAGTTCTGATTGAATATTTGCACAATTTGCCTTTTTCCTTAATGCTGAAGTTCTCTTTTCTCCTTCCTCTCTGGCAGAAAAACAAATAATGGAGCAGCAGTAAAAAGGGTCTCGACTTGCTTGTGCAGCTGGCAAGATTTGTCAGTTTATGAAAATGCCCAGAGTGCTGAGTAATGCCTGCAAATGTAACAGGACAGTCAGCCCCTTCTCTGCAGCTCAGTTAATGCCTTCTACCAGTGCTGTTTAGTCCCTGATGCCTACATAGCCCTGTTTCTAAGCTCAAAATGAACCTCAGACTAAATAAAGCATACAATAAATTTAGCATTCATTTCATTCTTCAAATCAGAGGCATCAAAGTCCCTCTTGTAAGGCCCTTCTGCTTTGGTTACTAGATAGATTAAAATATTTAAAAGTGCTATGTCTCTGTCTTCTAAAACTTGCTAAACAATTTCCCAAGGTAAATAAATTATTGTAGCCAGTGTTTAAAGGAATTAATGTTAGATTCGTTATGTGGGCATTAAAAAAATGAAAGGAAGAGAAAACCGCTTTTTTGTCTCAGCTGAAAGCAAGCAGTGCCACTCCAGGAAGAAATGGTTTCTCTCCAGCTCCCAGCAGCATCTCTCTACTGCATCAGTACGTAGCTGCAAAACGCTGCGCTGTGCACCTTCCCCCACTAGATGGGAAAGTTTAGTGCTTTCCCATAAAAATCGTTGTTCAAGAGTAGACAAAAAATAAAAGTTAATGCAGACTAGCTCAGTATGGTCTGACATCTGGTTCATACAGCCTGTGGTGCAATAAAATACTAGTAACTGAAGGAGAATGTAATTGTAGTTTGAGTAATTTGGGTAAACTGTGTTATTTTAAACACAAATCTTAGGAAAATGAAAGCTTAAACTTGGATTATTTGATTAAGAGTAGCAAATATCAATATGAATAAACTACAATAATGTAAAATATTAGATTTTGGAATTTACAATATGTTTGGGAGATTTTGCTTAAAATATGAATTTTAATTAACAATTGCCTAATTAACCAAAATATTTGGAGGGCCTGTCAAGCACATACTACTCTTTTGGGTGTTATGGGAGGTAAAAAAAAAAGGTTTCTAACTATGTTATATGTATATGTATGCCCAGTGAGTAGTCAACACAATACAATTGACCCTTGAATAACAGGGGGTTGGGTGGACCAACTGTCCCCTGCAGTCAAAAATCCCTGTCTAGCTTTTGACTCCCCCAAAACTTAACTACTAATAGCCCATTGTTGACAGGAAGCCTTACAATAAGCAACTAATTGACACATATTTATATGTTATATACATTATAGACTGTATTACATTGGCTAAGGAATCAGTGTAGAAGTGAATCCGAGCAGTTCAAACCTGTGTTGTCCAAGGTCAACTGCGTAACCTGTCGACTGTGGTGGCTAGGGAAAAGTTTATGTGTTTAACCCTTTCGGTACGAGCGCCGGATATATCCAGCGCCCATCTGATGACCTGTGTGGACGAGCACCAGATATATCCAGCGCCCATACAATGGCTCACAATGGCTCACCTCGTACAGCGGGAGTGTCATGGCGGAAGGAGCGCTCGTACCAAAAGGGTTAAGGAAAGCTAAATGTCACCAATTCCCATTTATCCTCTGGCATTTGCTAGGAATTTATTGCATCACCTCTGAGACTGAAGGGGAAATACAATGGCCTTATCTCTCAAGTGTGTATATAGGTTTATGATGTGCACAGATGTTTAAGAGCATTTTTCTTTTTGTTATATGACTGTTCAGGGTTAGCACTTTCTCTTTCCTTGTGAAATTTGCTTGTATAGGACCTACTGAGTCAAGAGTGAAGTGATAAAATCAAAAAAAGAAATCAGTCACGGATGTGGAAAGATGCACACCCAATCCTTGGAGGATAGTCTTACACTGATAATTTTTATAATAAAATTAACCTGACCAATTAACTTGTGAGCAAACAGATATCATCCATACCAAGAACTGGGCTTTCAAAACTATCTATATGAGATTTCTGTTAAAAAAGGGAAGCCAATGTTATTGATAAAAACATGATTATTTACACATATTGAAGTCATAATGAAATTAGTTAACCTAATTTGCCCTGCCATTTCATTTTTCCTTTCCTCCAGATATGCCTTCAAAAAAAATGAACTGTGGCTTTAGTAACTTTAGCAACCAATCAATTGGTAGCTTAAGACTCAGGCAACTTCAACATGTACGAGGTCTGTCCAAAAGGTCTCCAGCCACATAATATGAAAAATAGAGACATTTATTGAAGAAGATAAAAGATATAAGAAACATAGTACATAGGACAATGATGCCTCAATCCCCTTCAAAGTAGGCACCTTGGGACCTCATGCAGTTCTTTCGATCGCCACCAGCTACCCCATCTTATTTTCCTGAATCTCATAAACAGTCTGAAATATCTTTCCTTTCAAAGGTGATTTTAATTTTGGAAAAAGCCAGAAGTTACTGGTCACCACATCTGGCTCTCTGGGAGTTTTGCCAAAAAACTCTGCACAAGACATGATGCATGAGCAGGCGCATTGTCGTGATGAAGCTGCCCATCACCAGTTGCCCATAGCTGCAGCCTCTGAATCATCCAAATAGTTTCCATGGAGGGATGTTCAAGATTAATGCAAAGTTTGATGCAGAGTAGTTGTTGTCTTCAGTCAGTCATGTTAAATGCAACAGCCGCACAGTACACGTGCTCACTCAATGGTGTCTACTGTCCCCACTGACTAGTACAGTGAAGTCATCATTGTTCACACATGTGCATTCCAGTCCACTCTCCTCAGCTGCCAGTTTACATTAATGACACTAAATTGTTCTCATTATATTAACAATGGCTGGACTTTTTCCAGACAAACGTAATATTCCAAAAGAGCTCTGCCTAGCCATCCCTCTACCATTCATCCTCTCAAGAAACATTTATTGTTTCTCTTGGTCCAGGAACTGTTGTGAGTCTTTTGAAATGGAACTAGAATAAAAGAGCTTCTTTTGTGACTTCAGAGATGAGTTGATTGAGTTTTAACAAGTTCAATGCACTTCCTAGGTAGCACAAAGACAGAGCTTTAAATGCTAAGGAAAAAAAATCTTCCATATTTTATCTGAGAATACTGCTTTAGTTATACACTGAAGTTCATAGGAAACATTATTATCAGCAAGGTTATTGTTATATTAAGTAAATGTGTTTTTTTTTCACATGTTGTTCCCTTAATTCATCAGACATGGAGCTAAGGAAGTCAAAGGTAGGAGTTTGGTTTGTTTCATGGTAACATACTGAGTTTCTAACCACAAGCATTCATCTGGGTACTGTGTGTATAGATGACAGTGACCATGTATTTCTACTACTTAGGAAGCTTTTCTACCTGGACAGACGGCCCCTACTATGGGGTCTATGACCCAGTCATGGGACACGCAAATACAGTACTCATTTAACCCTTGTAAATGCTGTTCTTCCTCTAAGTTCAATGCAAACTAGTCCTTTATCGACTCAAATAACCACAATTACCTGCTCCCCAAAGAAAATACTTCTCTTTTAAAATGTGAAGTTGGATAGTTTCATTAGTTTATTGTGATATCTCCACCATTTCTCAAAATCTGCTTGCCACTGGCTTTAACTTTTACCATTATCCATTTTCGAAAAATAAATCCCACCACTGATTTCCCCTCATTATTTAAGCTTGTCTCCAAGAATAATTCTGGAGTGAGTTTTCTCAGGCACTACTATCTTACACTCGATCCTCCTTTCAGCCTTTTAGTTAGTCGCTCCTTGGCATTTGGATAATTTTGTCAGAAAATACCCACTAAAAATAGTTCATCCACAGATGTCCTTCTACTAAAATGAACAGTTCTTATCCAACCCCACACTCTACCTCTTTTCACCAAAAAAAGAAATCCAAGACCCTCAGTCTAACTTACTTGACCCACTTCGATACTGAGCAATAAGTTAGAGAAGTAAGGAGTCTCTTTAAATTAATTAACACTGATGTATGAGGGACCCATTACTTCCCAGACAGGAAGAGACCTGACTAAGGATCTGCTGCGACAGACACGCTAGACATCTGGCAGTGCCTACTCTATATATACCTGTGATAATCATCAGTTGGTGGGCACTCAGTCCAGACAGAACTATAACAGCTAGAGGGTGACTTTAACCCGGACCTGTGTACAACACTATTTTGCACCCTGAATTGTCCAGGCAACACTCACAAGAGTGAAGGGTGAAAGTCATAAAAACAATAAAGATATAACCGAGACTTTAAGAACACTAATGCCCAGACATGCAGTAAAGATGCTACAAAAGAAAGGCACTGTATTGTTTTCAGGAACAAAGTCCAACCAGGCATGCCAGGAGTCCTGAGAGGGTTTACACACTGACTGCATCTCACCGAAGTGGTTATCAAGGTAGTTAGTTACGAAGGAGGTCTGTTACCATTTTTCTCTCAGCATCTCTTTTTTTTCCTAGCCTATGTTCTTTTTCTTAATTTTATTTTTCAATTACAGTTTACATTCAATATTATTTTGTATTAGTTTCAGGTGTTCAGGGTGGTAGTTAGATAATCATATACTAAATGCAACTGCTGGCTCCTTTTTTCTTCAAGGGGAATTGTAATAAGTAAGCCTGCTTTTTTGCCTCCCATTATTGCCACAGCACTAAAAGGACAAATGCTGACTCTAGCACTATTTCTGCTGGCTGCTACTTACAGCCACACAGCTCCCACCTTTACCAGCCCTGCCAGCACACAACTCGCATTGCCGAGAGAGGGCAGAACGAGTAATGGCATTCATTCTAGGTGTATCTTTGTGGAGTCTGTATTAAATTACTTTTAGACAGTGGTTTACAAAAACTAATCGAGCAGACTCCTGATATTTCTACAAATGCAGCGGGAGGGTGGGGATTGTGGGGAAGATGAGCAATGGCAGTGAGATAGGGGCTGAGGAAAAGGAAGAAATGGAGACTCAGGAGAGCTGGGAGAGAAAAGATGAGCAATGGGGATGGGAGGGGTGAGCAGATGAACAGGACCGGCTTCCGCACATTCTGCTCTCCAAATAATCCACTTTGCTCAAAACCAGACAAATATACCCCAAATTTAGGCAGTGCTTTCCTTATTCCTAGCTGAACAGGCCTGTCAGATCTACTTTCAGCTTTTAGTGCCTTTCACTTCCACTCAGGTTCTCAAAATCTGCACCCACAGACACAGCCGTGAACGATTAGACTTCTGCTCTGTATGTCCTCCCAAATCTCCGAGACCCGCCAAAGTAAGACCAGTTTCTAACATGGAAGAGTTCTTTATGAAAGAATTTGACATAAATAACTTGTTTTTTTAATCTCCTTTTAAATGTTTTATTTATCTATTTTTAGAGAGGGGAAGGGAAGAAACAGCAATCAATTGGCTCTTATGTGTACCCAACTGGGGACCTGGCTTGCAACCCAGGTATGTGCCCTGGCTGGTAAATCGAACAAGCGACCTTTCGGTTCACAAGCCAGCGCTCAATCTATGGAGCCACACCTGCCAGGGCCATAACTCATTTATAATTAAGGCCATTACTGTGTTCGTGGTACAAACATATCATGGTTGTCAAAGCAATTCCCTTAAATTATTCTGAGTATGATTACCAAGAAGAGATCCTGATTTTCACAAGGTTTATAATGTGGGTTATCCATGATCCTCCTACTTTGTACGATTGTCTTCCCTGTATGGAAAAACCATCCAAATGATACCATGTTCTGCATGGTAGGACTAAAGGCAGAACCTAAAAAGTACAGCACAACTGGATTTCAGTTAAATGTTTAAGAAGAAAGTATGTTTTCTTATTATTTGTTTAATCAATGTACTTATGCAGTCATTGATTAGTGGCTTTCGCTGACAGGTTGGTTAGATTCACTGTGTTAAACAATCCCAAAGTCTCAGTGATTTACAAGCCTGTTAGTGGCTGCCCTTTGGCTTTGGTGGCTCTGTTCCACATGTCTTCTTGTTCCAGGACCAGGCTGAAGGAGCAGCCTCTTTTGACACATGCCATTCTCAGGGCAGAGGGAAAAGAACAAGAGACTGGGTGGCACCACAACGTTGCCTTGAAAGTTTCTGTGGGACTGAAGACTGTGTCCTTCCAGTGGCCAAAGCATGTCACATAGTCAAACAACAACGGGGCAAGGATGTACTTTCCAGGAACCCCATCTACCAGGAGAGCATGCAAGTCACATGGCAATTGCTGGAGATATACCAATCCCTTCCTGAGAGCAAACAATTGAATGTACAAGGTCTGTCTCGGAAAAGTTCAGCCATTGATAATATAGTAAAAATGGGTTGTGTGACATCTATGTAACCTGGCAGCCAAGAAGAGGGGACTGAAATGTGCATGTGTGAACAATGACAATCTCACTGTACTAGTCAGTGAGGGTGATAGATGCCATTCAGTAAGCATGTATACTGTGTGGCCATTGCATTCAACATAACTGGGTGAGTAGAGCAACAAATCTCCATCAATTTTGCATTAAGCTTGAACATTCCTCAGTTAAAACTATTCATAATAGGATGATTCAGAAGGCCACAGCTATGGGCAACTGGTGATTGGCATCTTCATCACGACAGCGCACCTGCTCATGCATCATGTTTCATGCAGAGTTCTTTGGCCGAACATCAAATTACCCAGGTGACTCAGTCCCAGTTTTGGCACCCTGCAACTTCTGGCTTTTCCTAAAATGAAAATCACCTTTGAAAGAGAAGAGATTTCAGACCATAGATGAGATTTAGGAAAATACGACGAGGCAACTGATGGCTGTTGGAAGAACTGTGTGAGGTCCCAAAGTACCTACTTTGAAGGGGACTGAGTCATCATTGTCCTATGTACAGTGTTTCTTGTATCTTATATCCTCTTCAACACATGTCTCTATTCTCCATATTACATGGCTGGATACCTTCTGGACAGACCACATATATCACACTCAAATACCACCAAGGTGCCTCTTTCACTGCTTCAGGTCCTTAAGGCCTGTGTGGTGCTTAGTGTATAGGAGTTTTGAGTCAGACTAAGATCCTCGCTGTCAAGGATCTAGCCTCCCAGCCCCTACTCTGAGATTTTACTGCCTGCCTGGGGCCCTGCCATCTCCCTCCCCATCTACAGATTCTCATTACTTAGCCATTGCAGCTCTATCCCCAGCCTTACTTCTCTGGAAACTCTAACATCATATCTCTAATTCATTTAAAATTTTACTAAGAGAGAGAAGCATAGACTTTAAGCAGCTTCCATTTACTGCTCTACTAAAATTCCTGAGGTATTAAAGACCCAAGAATTCAAATTCCTTGAACTGATAAAGGGAAAAATATAAAAAGAGCACACACAAATTTATATTGCAGTAAACTATGCCACTGCATAACGACTTTCTAATGGCTATGGCTCTCAGTCTAAGTGTAGGGCACATACATCTTAGTACTTCATACTGTCAAAGCATCATTTTTACTTGTAAATATGTTAGGTTTAAGATATGTCTTACTGGGCTGAGTGGTTTCTGGAGTTTGGGATACAAACTGATGTTGTAATAAAGGCATAATCTGAAAATTGGAATTGCACATAAGACTGGACCCAATGAATTATTTTGCCAAACAATATTTACCATAGAGCAAAGAAAAATGGGATAAAAGACATGATAATATCTATGATAACTAAATTTATGGCCCTGGCCAGGTAGCTCAGTTGGGTAGAGTATCATCCCAATACTCCCAGGTCGCGGGTTCGATCCCCAGTTGGGGCGCATATACGAATCAACCAATTAATGCATAAATAAGTGGAGGAACAAATTGATGTCTCTTTCTCCCCAGCCCACACTTCTCTGTCTAAAGAAGAAATCAATAAATTAGTTGTTTTGAATGGAACTAAATTTGTGTAGGAAAGTTCTGTGTGGAGCAACAGTATAAGCCCATGGGCTACAACACCATATGCATGGTCAAGCACGTTATGGAACTGATTTGAGTAACTCTGTTTATTTTTTAAATTCATCAAATACTACCTCAAACATTTTGCCAAACTAGGATCATATTCAAAGTGAACTTCAACTGATATGACTGGAACATTAGGTTCTATTTTTTTTTTCTAAACATTTAATTCAATACTTCTACAGTGAGGCAAAAAGCATGCCCCAAATTGCATAATTTTATTACTAAAACAATGATGTGTTACATATTTCTTGATTCCAGACATGCCTAGAATGCAGTGTTTTATTTTAATTTATCATACAGTACATTTTATCATACTCTTTGTGTTAACTTTGCATTAGTATCTGAAGTATAGACCATCTATTCAGCAGAGTAATTAATTGTGTATTCAATTTGAACAAAGTAGTTTATTGATATTGGATTGGCAAAGGCAGTAGTGGATTGAGTGAATTTTGTACTTCGTAGTTTATCATTAGGATGTCCTGAAAATACTTTTAAAGTTCACAAGTGTAGATATAGATATATGTTAGATGTGTGGTCCTATTTTAATTGTAATCTGCATATTATATGGAAATTTAGGGGTGGATAATAAAGTTAATAAAGAATGTGAATGTTTTAAATATGAGCATGAAATATGTTGTATAGTTAATCCCTAATTATTATACTAAATATTGCTATTATGAAAAACTAAATGAAATAAAGACTTTTATCATAAACATACAAAACTAAATTACTTCCAGAAAGAAATTTATAAAACAATATTTCTTAGGCTTGAGAAAATCTATGTAAAGCAATTTTTTCCTTGGGTGTTAAAAAAAGAGTTATGTGAGATCATGACTGTA
>VMDR010031309.1:0-12086 GCA_007922815.1 Macrotus californicus | reverse complement strand
GTTTCAAAGCAGTAATGGCCCACATCCTGCTCAATGGGAATCTTCACTTCTGCTGCCAGTCTCACCACCGTCTTCCAGAATATGACTACATCAGTTATCCCTTCTCTTGCATCATCAGTCTCCTGTTTCATTAGCTCCATCTCTCATTGTTAAAAGGTGGCTTGTTTCCTATTCTTAAAAAACAAAACAAAACAAAAGGCTACTGCAGGGCTCTTGTGTAGCATGGTTTTTTCTTGCCCTCCTTAAAACTTTCTTCTTTCTCACCTTTATGGTTTGAACACTTATTTTCTTCCATAGTAATTATTCATTCTATTTTTTCTTTTTCTTGTAAGTATAGACATTCCACACAAAGCACTAAGATTTTGTCCTTAACCCTCTTTTTCTATAATATTCTCTTCCTAAATAATTTTATATGCATTTCTCAGAGTTATATTCAATGAAAATGCTACTACTTTTACCTTTATATGGACTGTTCACAACTTTTGTTTTCAGTCATAACCTTCAGACTGAGGTACAAACAGGTATTTTATACCCTGTGATACATACCCTTATATCACAACTTGTTTTTCAGTCCTAACCTTCAGTCTGAGGTACAAACAGGTATTTTCAGTGGCCTGTTGGGCATATTTATTTGGGTTCCTGGCTGCCTTCTCAGTTTCCGTGTGTTTATCCCTGGCCTTCTTCTAGACCCTGTCTCTGTCTGTTCATTTTTATTAATAGCACCACCAATTTTTCAGTCCTCTGACTCAGACTTGAAGATATCCTTGCCTTCCTTTTTTCTTTTCTCTAATATTCAGTCATCTTTTACATCTTGATGATTTTCTTTCTGCCTCATCTCCAGACATATTCTGTGCTGTTCTGTTTCTGGGTCTTTCTTGGATCTTTAACTATATAGTGATTCTCTCTACTTACTGAACTTTTACTCATTCTTTAAGGCCCATGTTATATATCCCTTCCTAAATACAATTCCCTGATCTAAAACTTTAAGTAATCTGTTGAACTCTGTTGTTGAAGCATTTAACCTTATATGCTCTATACCAGGGGCTAGCAAACTTTTTTCACAGAGGGCCAAATAATACATATTTAGGCCCTGTGGGCCCCATGGTCTCTGTTGCAAGCACTCAGCCCTGCTATTGTCATACAGAAGCAGCCACAGACAATGAGTAAAATTGCAAATGAATGGGCATGGCTGTCTTCCAATAAAATTTTATTTATGGATAGTGAAATTTGAATTTCATGTAATATTTAAAGTGAAATATTATCCTTTTGATGTTTTTAACCATTTAAAATATAAAAACCATTCTTAGTTTGTAGTTTATATAAAACCAGGCAGTTGACTGGATTTGGTCTGTGGGCCATAGTTTGCCAACCCCTGTTCTATAGCATAGCTATTGTATGTGTGTCTTACTTATATTTCTACTAAGTTATATATATTTTTCAGAGTAATTGTTTTTTTATGTTAATCTTTAAAACCACCACAAAAGTAATACAATTCCTAGCCTAAAGGTGGGGCGTTTACTTGCTGACGAATAACTAACTGGTAGATACTTAATTTTCCGTAAGTCTCCACATAATATAATTTGAGGAAAGGCATGAACTAAAACACTGAATACAAGGAAAGATATTGATAAAGTAATAATTTCTAAAAGTATCTTCATTTGTGGCTAAGTCTTTATTTTTGTTGCTCTTAGCATCAGTAGAATTAAAATGACAATACCGCCTAACATTGCTAGTAAATTCGCCTTTCTTATAATTCACTGCTGACTAGTGATATCAGTAATAAGACGTATAGCATCTTTTATTCACCAAAATCATCAAATTCTCAGATGGCTAGCATTACCTATCTTTCTAGTGATTATTAAAAGCCTCATTCCACTTACTATTTCTGTGATCAAATTTACACCTCTTAGCATTTTTGAGGCTTATTTGAGAAGGATATTTGACCTACTAGCATCAGAGAAAAAAAATCTAATTGGTTTTTGGTGGGACAGCCTTCACTTTAAGAGTAGTAGGAGCTATATGATTTGGATGCATTTTCATTGAAGATGATTCTGAGAGATATGAACTGAACATGGAAAACTGGGATGCTAAGGCTCCATCCTTTTTAAGTCTATATCATAAATAGCAGCCATGCTTTCCTATTAAAATTCTCAATGAATATTGAGGTGAAAATTCCATTAGTTTGATCAGACATGGTGATTGCTATATTCTTATAGTGGCTGGAGGCACTTCTAATATGTGGGGCAAATGGAATTTGTGATTGTTCCCCATTTTTTTTTCTTTTCTTTGAGCTGTTAGTCAATATACTGGTCCATGTTTTGGTAACATTAGTTCTCTATCAATGGGATAATTGATGCAAGATAGTTCATAAAGAGCCCGACTTAATATTAAGTTGCCTAAAGATAACTTTTTTACAAAAGGATAATATAAATTAGTGTTAAGTTGAAGATGTACTCCTGTAACAGAAAAATGTTTTTTATGGTATGGTTTTAAAATACACACTTACAAAAATTTTATATTACTTTTTATGTGACTTGTATCAGAATTGATTTCTAAATATAGAAAGCCTTACCCTAGTCTCCTCTTTATAGTTCCCAATCTAATGATGAGCTCAGCATCAAGGTGGTAATTATTAATTAATTTTCAAATAATGGGATTACTCTGCCCATTGATAAAAATGAGAGGAGAAATTTTAGCAACATTGACAGCTCCCTCATCTGGAAGGGAGAGTTAGTTACTTATTTGGGAATAAAGAAAAATTAAGCATGAACCTTGAAATTAATTTTAAAATTATTCAAATATACAAAGGCAGTGGTTATTTATTTTGGACAATTTATTGACTATTGATCTGTTTTTTTTTATATGAAGGTCTCCTGATTTTCATGAAGAAATCAAAGTTAAACTGCCTGCTACTCTAACTGACCACCATCACTTGCTTTTTACTTTTTATCATGTTAGTTGTCAACAAAAACAAAATACACCTCTTGAAACTCCTGTTGGATATACAGTAAGTATATTTTTGTTAAATACTTAGCTCTTTGATCTTGAAAATAAGTACAATATTTAAGATACAGTTGGTATATTTCTTATCGGATCCCCCCACATTGGTTATGAAGAGTCACTGTAACAAGAAAATGCTCATTGGTATGATTAATTGACTAACATGTCTAAACACTTTGGTGTTGGTCCTGATTATTGTGTGTTTACCCCATAGTACAATATAAATATGGCTTTATGGGTTCTTCAGAAAAGAATAGTTTGAATGTGAAATGATTTAAAGACCTTTTGGCTATTAAATACATTTTTCCTATAATTAAAGGCAATTAAACCCTTGAGCATATTTATTTATCTATCTATTTATTTATTTTGGGGGAAAGGGGAAGGGAGGGAGAAAGTAAGGGAGAGAAACATCTATGTGAAAGAGAAACATTGATCGATTGCCTCTTGTATGCACCCCGACTGGGAACCAAACCCACAACCTAGGGATGTGCCCCAACTGAGAATTGAACAGGTGACCCCTCAGTTTGTGGGAGGATGCCCAACCAACTGAGCCACACTGGTCAGGGCAAAAACTTATGAGTATTGTTTGAAAATCATTATAATCAAATTGCAAAAGTAAACCTAAGGTGAAGGACATGGTATATATTATGCTATTACAATTTTGTCAGAAAGATCATGCCATCATCCCAAAGAGAAAAGTCAATATTTGATTAATTTTTTTGTCTCTTGCAGTTTGTGACATGAATTTTCCTAAATGCAAGAAAATAAATTTATATTCATACTTTAAAATTTCAACATTCATATCTAATTAGATCTTTTTTTCTTATTTACATTTACACTATTACTCCAATTTAAAATTGATAACACTTTGTGGACTTTTTCTATGACCAACTTTCCCTTGGCTAATACAGACCTTCTATAAATATTGTGTAGTTAGTATTTATAATATCTTATGGATCATCCTTAATAAAATATTGTTGGGAAACTTAAGAGAAGGCTCATAATTGCACAATTAAATCCCTCTGGTGTTTGAGAATATGAGACAAATGTGGCTCATACAAAGTTCTTAAAACAGATTTTCCAAGTAATTATTTTTGTAACAAACATATTTCAATGAATATTGTTTCCTTTTTATTTAAAAGTGGATCCCAATGCTTCAGAATGGACGATTAAAGACTGGGCAGTTTTGCCTACCAGTCTCCCTGGAAAAACCACCGCAGGCTTATTCTGTACTATCTCCTGAGGTCAGTATCTCTCACGTGGGAATTCCAGAGATTGAATGAAATGGGTTTTTTAATACAAAGGTGTTTTCCTTTGTAATGTATAATGTAATATAATGTAATGTAATATATAATATAATGAAATAATATCTTCTCTTATAGTTAAAATTCTAAAATATTTTGAAGTTTTTATACTATTTTAAAGAATATAAATATATTTGTTTTATTTTTTATTTTTTATTTTAATCTTTATTTAATTTTTTTCCCATTACCATTTAGTTCCTTTATCCTCCCCTCCCCCTAGCAGTTACCACACTGTTGTCCACATCCATTAGTCTTTTTTCCTTTTTGCTTAGTCCCTTCACCCTCTCACCTCCCTACCCCCACTAGCTGTCATGTGCTCACCGTCTATGAGTCTGTCCCCATTTTCCTTGTTAGTTCAGTTTGTTCATTAGATTCCACATATGAGTGAAATCATATGGTATTTGGCTTTCTCTGATTGGCTTATTTCACTTAGCAGAATATTCTCTAGGTCCATCCATGCTGTTGCAAAGGGTCAAATTTTCTTTTTTTATGGCTGAGTAATATTCCACTGTGTAAATATCCCATAGTTGTTTTATCCACTCATCTACTGATGGACACTTGGACTGCTTCCATATCTTGGTTCTTGTAAATAATGCTGCAGTGAACATAGGGGTGCTTATGTTCTTTTGAATCCATGTTTTGGGTTCCTTTGGATATACTCCCAGAAGTGGGATCGCTGGGTCAAAAGGCAGATTCATTTTTAATTTTTTTTGGTAGCTCCATACTGCTTTCCACAGTGCCTGCACTAGTCCGCATTCCCACCAAAAATGCAAAAGCGTTCCCCTTTCTCCACATCCTCACCAGCCCTTGTTGTTTGTTGATTTATTGATGATAATCATTCTGAAAGATGTGAGATGGTATCTCATTTTGGTTTTAATTTGCATTTGTCTGATGATTAATGACATTGAGCATCTTTCCATATGTTTATTGGCCATCTGGATGTCCTCTTTGGAGAAGTATCTGTTCAGGTCCTTTGCCCATTTTTTAATTGGGTTGTTTGGGTTTTTTTGATGTTGAGTTTCATAAGTACTTATAAATTTTGGATATTAACCCCTGATCAGATGTATCGGTAAATATGTTCTCCCATTCTGTGGGTTGTCTTTTATTTTGTTGATGATTTCCTTTGCTGTGCAAAAACTTTTTAGTTTGATGTTGTACCATTTGTTTATTTTTTCTTTTGTTTCCCTTGCCTGGGGAGATATATCTGATAAAAAAATCTCTGTGAGCAATGTCTGAGATCTTGCTGCGTTTGTTTTTGTCTATGATTTTTATGGTTTTGGGTCTAACATTTAAGTCTGGTCCATTTTGAATTTATTCTTGTGTGTGGTGTTAGAAGCTGATCTTGTTTCCTTTTTTTGCACATATCTGTCCAATTTTGCCAACACCATTTATTGAATAAACTATCTTTAGCCCATTGTATACACTTGCTACCTCTGTTGAATATTAATTGACTGTAAAGATATGGGTTTATTTTTGAACTTTCTGTTCTGTTACATTGGTCTATGTGTCTGTTTTTATGCCAGTGTAGGCTGTTTTGATTACTGTGACCTTGTAGTATAGTTTGATATCAGGTAGCTTGATTACTCCAACTTTGTTCTTATTTCACAGGATCGCTGTTGCGATGCGGGGCCTTTTGTGGTTCCATATAAATGTTTGAAGTATTTGTGCTAGTTCTGTGAAATGCGTCATTAGAATCTTGATAGGAATTGCAATGAATCTAGAGTTTGCTTTGTGTAGTATGGACATTTTAATGATGTTAATTCTTCCTATCCATTAACATGGTGTATGTTTCCACTTATTTGTATCTTCTTCAGTTTCTTTCTTCATTGTCTTATAATTTTCCATGTATAGGTCTTTTACATCCTTTCTTAGGTTTATTCCTAGGTATTTTATTCTTTTTGAAGTAATTGTGAATGGGATTGTTTTCTTAATTTCCCTTTCTATTAGTTCACTATTGGCATATAAAAATGCAACTGATATCTGAATATTACTCTTGTATTGTGCTACTTTGCTGAATTCATTTATCAGTTCTAGTAGTTTCTTGGTGAAATCTTTAGGGTTTTTGGACCATCTGCAAATAACGACAGTTTTACTTCTTCCTTTTCAATTTGGATGTCTTTTATTTCTTCTTTTTGCCTAATAGCTGTGACTAGGACTTCCAGGACTATTTTTAATAAGAGAGGTGAAAGTGGACATCCCTGTCTTATTCCAATCTTAAGGGGAATGTTTGAAGCTTTTGCCCATTGAGTTGATGCTGGCAGTGGATTTGTCATATATGGCCTATCTTATGTTTAGGTATGTTCCCTTTATTGCACTTTGCTGAGCGTTTTTGTCATAATTGGGTGCTGGCTTTTATCAAAAGCTTTTTCTGCATCTGTTGATGTGATCATGTGGTTTTTATCCTTCATTTTGTTTAAGTGGTGAATCACATTTATTGATTCACGAATGTTGTGCCAACCTTGCATTCCTAGAATAAATCCCACTTGATCGTCGTGTATGATGCTTTGATACATTATTGTATTTGGTTTGCTAATATTTTGTTGAGGATTTTAGCATCTATGTTCATCAGTGGTATTGGCCTATAATTTTCTTTCTTTATAGTGTCTTATTCTGGTTTTGGAATTAGGATAATGCTGGCCTCGTAAAATCATTTTGGAGCCTTCCCTCTTGAATTTTGTGAAATAGTTTGAGAAGAATAGATGTTAGTTCTTTTTAGAATGTTTGGTAAAATTAACCTGTGAAGCCATCCGGTCCAGGGCTTTTGTTTCCCAGGAGTTGTTTTTTTGTTACTGCTTCAGTTTCATTAGATGTGATCTGTCTATTCAGATTCTCAAATTCTTCCTGATTTAGTTTAGGAAGATTGTATGTTTCTAGGAATTTATCCAGGTTGTCTAACTTTTTGGCATATAATTGTTCATAATATTTTCTTACAATCCTTTATAGTTCTCTGGTGTCATTATTTTTCCTCTCATTTCTGGTTTTGTTTATTTGGGTCCTTTCTCTTTTTTTCCTGATGAGTCTGGTTAAAGGTTTGTCAATCTTGTTTATCTTTTCAGAGAACTAGCCCTTGTATTCATTGATCTTTTTGTGTCATTTCTTTAAATCCTTATTTTCTTCCTTCTACTCACTTTAGGCTATGCATTTCCCTCGTAGGATTGCTTTCCCAGTGTTCCACAGATTTTGGATTGTTGTGTTCTCATTTTTATTTGTTTCAAGATATCTTTTGATTTCTTCTTTGATCTTGTTGTTGACCCATTTATTGTTTAATAACATGTTATTTAGCTTCCATGTGTTTGTGTGTTTTTCATTGTTCTTCTTGTGATTACTTTCTAGTTTCCTGGCATTGTGGTCAGAGAAGATGCTTGATATGATTTAAAACTTAAATTTATTGAGACTTGTTTTGTGTCCTAATATGTGGCCTACCTTAGAGAATGTTCCATGTGCACTTGAAAAGCATGAATATTTTGCTGGCTTTGGGTGAAATGCTTTGAATATCAATTAAATCCAACTGAGGTGGTGTGTTGTTTAAGGCCGCCGTCTTCTTGTTGATTTTCTGCCTGGAAGATCTATCCACTGAAGTCAATGGGGTGTTAAAATTCCCAACTATGACTGTAATTCTGTCGGTCTCTCTCTTTATGTCCATCAAGAATTTCTTTACATATTTAGGTGCTCCTATATTGAGTGTGTTAATGTTTACTAGGGTTATTTCCTCTTGTTAGATTGTTCCCTTTATCATTATGTTCTGTCCTCCTTTGTCTCTACTATATAGCCTTTATGTTAAAGTCTATCTCGTCAGATATAAGTACTGCTCCACCCCAGCTTTTTTTTCTTTTCCATTTGCATGAAATATCTTTTTCCATCTGTTTACTTTTAGTCTGTCTGTATCTTTCGATCTGAGATGGTTCTCTTGGAGACAACATATATATGGGTCTTGTTTCTTATCCACTCAGCTATCCTATGTCTTTTGGTAGACGTATTTATGCCATTTACATTTAAGGTGATTTTTTGATATATATGATGTATTTAGTGTCATTTTATTGTTAGACTGTTACCTGGTTTTTTTCTTTCTCTTTTTCTCCTCCTTCTTCTCTTTCTCCTCCTCTCCCTCCCCCCCGCCTTCTTCTTCTTCACGCAAGCCCTTTAACATTTGTTGCAGTACTGGTTTGGTGTTAACAAACTCCTTTAGCTTTTTATTGTCTGGGAAGCTCCTTATTTCTCCTTCAATTTTAAATGATAGCATTACTGGGTAAAGTAGCCTTGCTTTTCATCATCTTGAATATTTCACACCACTCCCTTCTGGCCTGAAATGTTTCTGTTGAGTAATCAGATGACAGTCTAATTGGTGCTCCTTTGTATGTAACTACCTGTTTTTCTCTTGAGGCTTTTAGGATTCTCTCCTTGTCTTTAAGTTTTGTCATTTTAATTATGATGTGTCTAGGTTTAGGCCTCTTTGGGTCAAAACTGGTTGGGACTCTCTGAGCTTCCTGTACTAGTGTGTCTTTTTCCTCCACCAGATTAGGGAAGTTTTCATCATTATTTCTTCAAATAGGTTCTTGATCACTTGCTCACTCTCTTCTTCTAGTATTCCCATAAATGAGGGTGTTGTTCTGCTTCATGTTGTCCAAAATATTTTTTAAGCTCTACTCATTTTTAAAAAATTCTTTTTTTTTTATGGTGCTCTGCCTGGGTGCTTTTTTCCTACCTTGTGTTCCAAAACACTGATTTGATCCTCTGCCTCTGCTTCACCTAACCCACTGTTTATTCCTTCCAGTGTATTAGTTACTTTAGATATGCATTCTTTATTTCTGACTGGTCCTATTTTACAGTTTCTGTGTCTTTTTTCATGCTGTTGAGTATCTTTATAATCATTACTCTGAACTCTTTATCTGATAAATTGCTTACTTCCATTTCATCTAGTTCTTCTGGAGAATTCTCTTGTTCTTTCATTTGAGGTCTCTTTCTTTTTCTTCCCATTTTGGCTGCTTCTTTGTATTTTCTGCCTTACTGTTAAACTAATCAGTCAGTAAACCGATCCGTTGTTAAAATAGTCAAGCTGTGATCAGCAGTCTGGCTTAAGCACCACAGGGTGGGACAGAGTAATTCCTGTGGGGGTTGCTATCACTTCCTCTCAGGCTGATGCCATTCAGAGATGGTGCCTGCAGTTTGGGGAATGACTCAGCACAGGGATCCTGGTAGCTCTTCCTTCAGTTCTCTCCAGAGCCACCAGCCCCACACTCTCCTCAAGCATCTCTAGTTTACTCTGCCCTCTTACTGCTGGAGCCCAGGGTAAATGGCTACAAATGAAATTTTGTGTGTTGGCCCTTTAACAGGTTCTCTGTGTCTCTAGCCATCTCTCCCTGGCAGACAGAAACCCTGCTGCTTTTCATAGCTGGATGTTATCTAGGTTTCTTTCTGGCTCTGGTGCTATAGACTAGGGCACTGAGCTTGGGGTTTAGACCCTACACTTCTCAGGGGAAACCCCCAGACCACTGAAAAATCCCTCTGGAAGTTTAGGTGATGCAGGTTGGGGCCCAGCCAGCCCTCTCGCACCTCCTCCACACTGCCTACCAGTCTGTGGTGAAGTGGTTTTTTTCTGTCTGTCCGTGGTTATAAGGCTTCTTTCCAGATAGTGTTCTGTTGGTTATTCTGGATGATTTCTCTACAATTTAGTTGTAATTCCAGATTGGTTCTGGGAGAAGGTTAGTGTAGCTTCTACTCACTCCTCTGCCATCTTAGAACTGAGTATATTCATTTTAAAATTAAAATAATATGTAAAATATAATCTAAAAAAGGTAACTGGAGAATTTTTATATTGTTACATAGATTCTTCTTTAAATAAATAGGTTTTTCTTTTAGCATTTAATATTTAAGTACCATAAGGCTGTAGGGAGGAGAACAGACTTAAATTAATTTTTTAGAAGCTTTTTGTAATTGATGATCATCTATATGAAAATAAAGTAACTGTAAACATGCTACTTTATTTTAAGAGACATTAACAGTTTTAATGATGATATGTGACTTAAAAGAAATAAAAGCATTGGAAAAATCTCACTCAAGAATTCATAGCCATTGTCCAAAAACCAAAATGCATTTAAGGGAATTAATACATAATGATTACCATTGTCACTTCTGCATTAATCTGAAATGTGCATTGTGAATGTTGTCCCTGTGGCATTTAGTTTCAGAATAGAATTCGGAAGATATTCACAAATAAATTACTATTGTTTTATTTTTTTCAAAAGGAAACAATATAATGCTACTGCTTTGACCTCGTCTCTCATCAATATCTCACTCTGCTCTGGTCACGTAGCCCAATGCCAAGCTCCTCAAACATGAAAAGGGCGCTCTGCTGGCCACACTTCATTTCATTCAGATAGCCACTTAGATGGCACCTCTTTAGAGAAGTTGTCTGTGTTAACTGTTTTAAGTAGCAGCCTCCACCACTTTTTGTCCTGTTACTTTTTCTTTATCCTCATAATACTCATCACTGACTTTATAGATTAGGATTTTTGTTTATCTGTTTATTGCCTATTGGATATAAACTCCATGAGAATAGGAACTTTGTCATTCTTGTGCATTGCTGTATTTACAAGTTCTTAGAATACTGCCTGTCTCATAGTAGGCAGTCAATAAATATTTGTTAAATGGATGAATAAATACTTAGTAAATGAGTAAGTAGAAATTAAAAATATGACTCTCCTCCTCCTTCCCAAATCTGTTATTTAGTTTTCCAGTAACACATTTTTTTTTCCAGTTAAATAAGTTAGTCTTCTGCCAGAGGTAGCATTATATTTCAAAAAGAAATATTTGCAAATGCAAGGTTAGCTTTCTAAAAGGATGCTGGTGGTTTCTTCCTAGCTGTTTTGTGAGTGCTAAAATATAAAGAATATGACGATGATTTGGATTTGACTATAGACAGATGATGTGGCTGATTGATATGTGAGGTAAACCACCTGCTGAAGTACTTAAACTTCTGTAAATTTTAATTATTACATTAAAAGAACAGTATGTGTTCTTAACTTTATTGTTATATTTAAAGAATAGTAAATATTGTTAGTTTTGGTGTTTAATTTAAAATATATGAGAGATGAGTATTTAAACATTCAACTTTATGGGTCATTGCTTAATGCAATTTTGTATTTACTTTCCTGGCTGTGGTTGAGCTTTGTTTGATTCAGAAGGTCACAGACCTTCTGATAATGTGTTTAACTTCATGTAAGCACTCTCGTTAGGCAAAGCACTGTCTGCAGTTCATGTGAACAGGAGCCTGAAGTAGTGCAGTGCATAACTTGTATAAAAATCAAGATGCCCTTCACTTCTGCTGTTAGTTGATGAATCCTAAATCTGTATCACTGCTCATCCATTTTTTGCCAGTTATTTGATAAATTAAAATGCTCACTGATGTCTTTACCAGGATGTTCCACAGACACCTCAAGCATAAAATGGCCAAAATCAGATTCATTCTTGTTAAACAACTTTTGGAACCTTATGGTGAGTGAGAGAAAGACCTTGGCCACCAATATACCTCAACAGACTGGTGGTATTTGGGTGAAGTTACCTCAGTTCAGTGTCATCAGCTTTTCAGGATCAGTGGTTATTGGGCTCTAGGATGCAGATTCGTGCTTACAAAATTCATGGAAGATTGATGTATAGACCAGCATGGTAGTCTGTCACCAGAATCTTCTCCTGTAGGATTATGGTATTCAACACTCCTTATAGTCACTTGGACCTTAAAATAGTTTTGTTTGATTGTTTGTGCCTAAAATATGTCCCAGTGAAAAA
>VMDR010031308.1:0-12088 GCA_007922815.1 Macrotus californicus | reverse complement strand
TTTTATTTTATATTGGTTTTAGGTGTACAGCTTGATGGTTAGAAAATCATATACTTTACATAGTGTACCCCTCAATATTTCAAGTACCCTGATCGGCACCATTCACAATTATTGCCGTATTAGCGACTAGGTTCTGTGTGCTGTGCTTGCATTCCCATGACCACTTTAGAATTACCGATTCAGCTTCTTAATCCCTTCACCTTTCACCCAACCCCAGACACGCCTCCCATCTGGCAATCCTTAGTTTGTTTTCTTTTATCTATGGTCTGTTTATACTTTGTATATTTATTCAGTTATTTAGATTTCTCATATAAGTGAAATCATATGATATTTGAGGAAGCTCTGACAGACTTATTTCACTGAGCATAACACCCTGTAGGTTCATCCATGTTGTCTCAAATCATAAGATTTCATTCCTTTTTATGGCCAGGCAGTGTTCCATTGTGCGTATGTAACACAGCTTTTTCATCCAGTGCTCTGTTGATGGGCGCTTGGGCTGCTTCTACAACTTGACCACTGTAAATAACGCTGCAGTGAACATAGGGGTGCGTATATTGTTTTGAATTAGTGTTTTGGGTTTTTTTTTGTTGTTGTTTGTTTGTTTTTATGAATCCCCAGAAGTAAAATTGCTGGGTCACAAGGCAAATCCATTTTTAATATTTTGAGGAAACTCCATACTGTTTTCAAAAGCGGCTACCGTATTCCCACCATAGTGCACAAGGGTCCCCTTTTCTCCACATCCTTGCCAGCACTTGTTATTTGTGGATTTATTGATGATAGCCATTCCGACAGGTGTGAGGTAATATCTCCTTGTGGTGTCAATTTGCATTTCTCTGACAATTAGTGAAGTCAAGTATATTTTCATATGTCTATTGTCCATCTGTATGTCCTCTTTGCAGAAGGGTCTATTCAGTTCCTCTATATTTTTATTAAGTGGATTGTTTGATTTTTAGTGTTGAATAGTAGGAGTTTTTTATAAATTTTGGATATTAACCCCTTATCAGAACTGTCATTGGCAAATATGTTCTCTCATTTAGTAGATTGTCTCTTAGTTTTGTTGGTTTCCTTTGCTGAGCAAAAAATTTTTAGTTCGATGTAATTCCATTTTTTGCTTTTGTTTCCTTTGCCCAAGGAGAAATATCAGAAAATATAGCCAAGAGAGATGTCAGAGATTTTACTGCCTATGTTTTCTTGTAGGGGTTATTATGGTTTCAAGTCTTACATTTAAGGCTTTAATCCATTTTGAGTTTATTCTCGTGTATTATGTAAGAAGATGGATTAGTTCCACTGTTTTTCATGTATCTGTCCTATTTTCCCAATGTCATGTATTGACTAGACTATTTTTATCTTATTGTATATTCTTGCCTCCTTTCTCAACTGTTAATTGACCATAAATGACCATAAGTGGGTTGATTTCTGGGTTCTCTATTGTGTTCTACTGATCTATATGTTGGTTTTTATGCCAATATCTTGCTGTTTTGGTTACTACAGCTTGATAGTATAGTTTGATATCAAGAGTGTGATACCTCCAACTTTGTTCTTCTTTCTTAATATTTTTATAGCTATGCAGAGTCTTTTGTGGTTCCATGTAAGTTTTTGGAATATTTGTTCTAGTTCTGTGAAAAACACCATTGGTGTTTTGATGGGAATTGCATTGAATCTATACATTGCTTTGGGTAATATGGACAATTTAAAGATGTTAATTCTTCTTATCCATGAGCACGGTGTATGCGTCCATTTGTTTACATCTTCTTCAGTTTCTTTCCTTAGTGTCTTATGATTTTGGGGGTAAGTACTTTGATCTCCTTGGGTGATTTTAAAAAAATTTTGATGAAATTATATATGGGGTTGTTTTCTTATTTTCCATTCTGATAGTTTATTACTGGTGTGTAAAACTGCAACCGATTTCTCAATATTTATTTTGTATCCTGCTACTTTACTAAATTCATTTATCAGTTCTAATAGTTTTTTGGCCGAATCTTTAGGATTTTCCGTATACCATGTCATCTGCAAATAATGACAGTTTTACTTCTTTTTTTTCCAATCTGAATACCTTTGATTTCTTCTTTTTGTCTGATTGTTGTATGCAGGACTCCCAGCACTATGTCAAATAAGAGTGGTCAAAGTGGACATCCCTGTGTTATTCCTGATCTGAAGGAAAATCCTTTGAGCTTTTCCCTGTTGAGTGTGATGTTAGCTGTGGGTTTGCGGTACACAGCCTTCATTACGTTGAGAAATGTCTCTCTATTTCCACTTTGATGAGAGTTTCTATCATAAATGGGTGCTGGAATTGTGAAATGATTTTTCTGCATCTATTTATATGATCATGTGATTATTATCCTTCATTTTGTTTATGTGGTGTACTAGGTTTATTGACTTGTGAATATTATGCCAACTTTGCCTCCCAAGAATAAATCTCACTTGATCATGGTATATGATTTTTGTAATGTATTGTTGGATTTGGTTTGCTAACATTTTCTTCAGGATTTTTGCATCTATGTTCATCAGGGATATTGGTCTATAATTTTCTTTCTTTGGAATGTCTTATCTGGCTTAGAAATTAGGATAATGCTGTTTTCCTCAAATGAGCTTAGAAGTCTTCCCTCCTCTTGAATTTTTCAAAATAGTTTAACAATACACATATATTTTTTTTAACCAATGTATGGTAAAATTTACCCATGAAGGTATTTGACCCAGGACTTCTGTTTTGGGGAAGCATTTTGTGTATGTGTGTGAATGTGAGCTTTGTTTTCATAGGTTGTAATTGTTCTGCTAATGGACAGGGAAAAAAAGAAGAAAAAAAGAGAAGAAAAAGAAGAGAGAAAAAAAGGAAAAAAGATTTTCTGATTATTCTTGATTCAGTTTTGGAAAATTGTCAGAGCTCCTTTTAGATCACTGTTTTTAGCGTCACTGGAGATATAAGAGGACTAGCCAGTAATGGAAAAAATACAATAAAGATCAAAGTTAAGAAAACAATTTGGGTTATATTTTGGTTACAAAGTTTAATTTTGTTATTTTCAAAGTTAAGTAGGTGCTTTTCTCCCACCTGCAACACTGTGAGCACATACCTCAATTATTATTCATAAGCTTATAACTTTTTCTACTTAGAAAAAAATCAAATCCACAGGATAAAAATAAAGTGTGATGCACCTGAGCATTTAAAAAGCATGTCACAGTTTCTGAAGACTGTCCTGAAGTTTCAAATATTGTTTAAAAAAATAACAATTGTATTGATGTGTGTGTAACTAGTTGTTAACTTTTTAAAGAATGCTAAATATTTGGATGTCTGTGCTCTTGCATTTTTAAAAGGAAAATTAAGTTCTTAATATTATAATCATTAATTTAAAAAAATCTTAAAACGTTTTATCTTCCTTCATCTATGATCAAATAAGTGCAGAAAACACAATCAACGCCAGTGGCATGTTCATTTGCCAACACCTTTGCTTTGGACAATATTTCGATTGTCTTTGAAACACAATGAATGTCTTTCAAACTTTGGCACTATCATTTTTGTCTTATGTTCAACGTAGTGCCTTGGGGTTGAAAGAGTTCTTTATTCATTCATAGGCCACAGATTGCAGGAGACATTTGACCACTCACATTGAGTATCTCTCATATTTGCAGAAGAAGTCTCTCTTGACTGTCACCAGTAAGGAGCCTGCCACCCCCATTGCATTAACATTCGGCCCAGTTTGGATCTCCTCTCTGAGCTGCCTCAGATGGGTTGGTTACTTTTTATTAAAGCTAAGCTGATCAAGTTCTAAGTGACATGGAAAACATTCACAGGCCTCCATAGTTTCTTAATCTCCTTATTACAGCTTCCTGGAAAGGAGTCTACTTTGTTTCTGGTTCACCAGCAGTTCCATGTAGAACCAGCCGCAGTTACAAGAGAGAATGCATGGAAGGATAATCCTGCATCATGGCGTGCATTACTGGACCCTCCGCCTGCACCCTGGGTGTGCAGTGAGGCCCTCGGCAGATGTTCCTGGGCAAAAGCATTATTAACAGGGCAGCTGTGCACACAGAAGGCAGTTTAAATTTCCACTGTTTCCTCCACAGGCCCTTTTGGATTCTAATCTTCAATTTTCCCCATCCCAGAGCCCTTTGAAAATTTTACAGTCAATTTTTAAAAAATTGAATTTAGAGGCCTTGGGAGATTCACGAATGCAGGTGCTAAAAGACAACCAATTCTAATGTGGCTGATATATTTTTAGGGCTGTACTATAGCTGGAAAAAAAAAGGATTTTTTTTTTCTCCCTGAGAGAAAGCTTAACTGCTAGAAGTTAAAGCCATCCCTTTTTAGAGAGAAAATGTCTGCTTCTTTTCTGAGACCTGATTGCCCAAGGCTATCTGGGGAGAGAAAAGGTTATTTCAAGTACTTGGATACTTCTATACTTGTACTTCCCAAGAAAATAAAACACTTCTTCAAAAACTTGACAGCCTACAAGCTGGCAGATATTCCTGTGTGGCCCTTTCTGAAAAATCCTTATCTAAGTGAATTTTCTTTTTCAGCTTGAATTACCTGGTTCCCTAGCTATGGTGATCAGATTAACTAAACTGTTGCCAATGCTATACTTGATTGCTTTGCTTCTCAGACATATTTTTAAGCTTAAGAAGATGAACACAAAATAGGAGACACCATTTTTGTAAATATACTTTGTGACCACCAAAGCCTGTGAAAATCCTCAAGTCCTGAGGCCAAATACATTCTACTCTTAGTTTAAAGAAAATGTTCTTATACGGAAGGGAGGAAGAGGAGAACATGAACAGAATTGTGTCCATTTTACAAGTTAAAGTTATTAATGTGTATGTGGTTTTTAAAGGGTATCACTGTTTGTAAGAGCGTTTTGAAGACATCCGTGCTGTATTACAAAATTGAGTAGGAGGAAGGTGCCATTTCTGTCCTCCCCTGGCCATTTCAAAGGGACAGGGTCAGGCTAACAAGGGCCAGCTTCTCTGGTTTAGTCCCGCCCTCCCCATTCAGGTTGCAGGTTAACAGCACTGTTGACCGCTGCTTTCCTTTCATGGTGGCCATTTTCACGGGTTTTCGTGAGCATGTGAAGGTCACAGGGGTTAATGAGTGCTGCAATTGTCAGGGTTGGTTAACTACCCCAACAACCACTCAAAATCTCAATGGCTTTACACAATGGAAGTTGATTTCTTGCTCATGTCCTAGTCCAATGGCTGTCAGCAAGGCACTCTACTTGGGCTTCTGTTGGAAGCCTGAGAGACCCCAAACACCTTCTCTGAAATCAGGGGACAGAGTGTAGATAGAGGGTAAAGCAAGCGACTTTATTGGCTGCGCCTGGAAATGGTAAACATCCCTTCTGTCCACATTGTACCGGCCAGAATGCAAACCCACAGCCATTCCTAACCCTGACAGAGGCTGGAACATGTGGCCTGGCTGTGTGTCTACAAGAAAAGCCAAACAGCTGGTGACTAGGCAGACTCTGCTGTAGGACAAAAAAAAAAAAAAAGGAACTTTTTTTTTACCTCATAAAATTACTTAAAAACTTTTGCATACTGATACCCTCTTCAACTCTGTTTGAAAGGACTCAGGAAGGAGAAATATTTATTTAAAAGGAAGATTCAGAGAATACTAAGACTAAAAAAAAATGTGGCATAGAAGAGACTCATAAACCATGTTTGTTGGGGCCAGTGGAGAAGAAATCACACTGTCTGCATATATTCCTTTGCATGCTGACGTTATCAGGTGATTTTGTGCACATAAAAAAAAGAAAGAAAGCTGCCATTTTTTATAAGTGGAAAATCTCATTATATTTGAGGTGAGTCAGGAAACTGAAGTAAAGGAAATTGTCTATTTTTGAGTTCTGAGCACAGCTGAGGAGCCCGAAACGCCTGCCAGGGAGACACAGCTGCAGGAGCCTTGCATGACTGTCAACCACCTGCACATTAGGCAGAGCACCTGGCGATTTTGTCGTCGTGTTTCTGGTCCTCTCTTCTGAAAGTTAGAAGAAGCAGAACCAAATATGACAGCATTTCCAAAACTGTTAAGTAGCCTCATATGATTCTGATAATTAAAATATTCCAAGCAAGACAAGCACTCATTTACATAAAGAAACTTCATCCAATTTGCCAAATGTAATTCTCATATACTCAAAATTCATGTTCTGAGTAGCAAAATGTCTTAGTTTTGCCTCTAATTCTATTTCCTAAGTGGTGGTGGTTTCTTGATCATTAAAAACCACATCCTATCTAGAAACTTTTGAAGCTTATGACAAGGAAAGTTGTCAGGTACAGTAAACACTGGTTTAAAGTGGTATTACCGAGCCCTATTTTATAAGCTCACTTAAAGTGGTAACCTGGCAACAGGCATGCTTTTGTCCAAATAAATTACATAGCCATAATTTGCACTCAGAATTTCCAAATAAGTTTCTTAAAAACAAAAGTCACTTCCAAGTAAATATTTAAATGGGCACACGCTTGGAAAATGTTCAGAGAGAACTTGCCATCCTACAAGAACTATGTTGTTCTAGAAAAAAAGCTTGCCAGAATTTCTTCAACTACGCAATTCAAAATGAAACAAAGATTATGATTAATCTAATTTTATAGACTAAGAGGTTCCAAAACCTTAAAAAATGAAATGGAAGTAAGTAAAGTGAATGACCTAGATAAATTAAGAAATAAACAAATAGTAACCCACTGTTGGATTAGTTGCGAGAGGCAGAGCTTTATTCCCCCCTCGTAAAGATCCCCTATGGCAATTCATTCATTTGCTAATAGGCAGTGAGCACCTCCTCTGTGTCTGGTGCTAAGGCGGGTACTGCGGATGTTAATGATGCACAAAACAGGTATAGTATGCCTTGAGTCCTCAAACTTAGAATCTGGGTGTTGACAAAGGGTGACATCTTACAACTCAAGAAGTCTGGCATATTCTGGGGGGTTAAATCTTTTGAGGCTGAAGCATCAAGAAGGGGGATTTCAGAAAAAGTGGCCCTAAAGCTAATCCTGAAAGATAGTAGAACCAAATAGAAGAAGGAATTTTGGGAGGGCCAGGGTTGGGAGATAATTCTTACAAATTCTACAGCTTCTTTAAAAATACCTGAAAATCAGAGAAGGTGGGACAAATGATCGGAATTCAAAGAAGTCAGAAAGTCTGGAAAACAGTCGGCAAGGGCCAAAGTGGTGGGAGAAGAGGCCGCCGAGGTGAGGGCTGGGTATCTCATAGGAGGAGCGCTAGAGACTGGAACAGAAACGCAAAACAAGCGCCACAGCTGCAGGGACACCCAAATACACACACCGCCTCTTAATGGCAAAGAATACCTGTGATATTTTAGTGAAATGCATGGTAACATTTTAGGGCAGATACGTAAAAGAAGTACAACCTAAAACTAGAATCATTTTCCTAGTAAAGTCCAAGAAAAGGTGTTGTCTAAAGATTGGACCCACGTGGGACATTGCAGCTGGGCTGAACTAGCAACCAGGATGTATTAGCGTCTACTGTATTTCTATCCTGCACTTGTTAGGCCACTGGGGTAACAAAAGAAATACACTTGCTGAACCTATCAGTGAAAGAAAGTTTAGACAAAACCATCATTCTTATAACATTGAATTGTAGAGATAAAGCCAGAACCTTGAAGCAGCTGAAGATAATTGAATGTTATGCTGGGTAGCACGTGGTCAGAATCCAGGTAAAGGAATGATCCAGGGGACAGAAACACAGACAACAGGTGATGAAGGAGGTGATACTAGAATTGGGCCTTCAAGTAAGGATGGAAAAGAGAAATGGAAGGAGGCCATGTTAGGAAAAGAGTGTGAGCAGGAGCCATGAACAGGGCAGAGAAACCCAGGAGAATGTGTAAATAAAGAGAGTGTGTGTCATAAAGGACTAAAATCAATTAAAATTCAGAGGGTTTAACAACACCCTGTGTGTCTTCCCTGGAGCCAGGCAATGAGGAGGAATCAAATCACAGACTTCTACATTTCTGCCTTCAAGGAGAAGGTTCAGAAACACGCAAAAATAAATAGAGAACCTTATAAAAAATGACATACACATGAAAAAGCCTAGAGATAGCATATACTTGGCAGAACGGATGTCACACTAAAAGTAAACTTTTAATACTACACATTTTGAGCTTGAAAAGATCCTTTGTAATTACTTTGGCCACAGAGGGAGAAAAGGAACACTACAATAATCTGCAGGTTTCGAGCATGTGGATGCTTGTGTGTGCATGCGTGATCAAACATGTCTCATACATGAGTGTACCCATGATTCTGATGTTTTAATTGATAGCTTTTACTTGTTTTTTATAATGTTTAATGAATAATTTTGGCTCAGTCTCACTTTTTTATGTTAAGTCAGAAACTTCGTGGTCAGAAGGATGGTATTGGTCCTTTGTTGCCCTGGACTAAATCTCTAGCTTTATAAGGTCGAATATAGGTACATCCACGCAAGTTTTCTTTACGGTCCTTAGATGCTGGTGAAAAAAAATGCTTTACAGCTATACCTGACAATGATGATAACGGAGTCAATTATAAGAGCTGTGCAAGTTCTCAAGTGCATGGTGTTACGGGCAAGTCTGTCCCACAGGGTAGAGGGTTAATCAGTGTTTAACTTTAAGATAAAAAAGGGGACCAAGTAGGAGCAGGGTGAAGGGTAGTAGTTTTCCCTTTTCTGGTTTCTGCTTTCCTTCCGGCATCCAGGCTCTTAACTTTTTGCCACCCTGTGGCTTTGGCTACATCAGATATCACTTAACTTCTTTGTTTAGACTCTAATTAGACTCATTTGAATAATAATAGTTACCTTTGAAGAGCATCTTCACACTGCCAAGTGCTGTGTAGTTTTCTTCACAGACATTGTCTCATCAGGTGAACAAAACAACCCTGTGACCTTAAGATCAGAGTGGTTTAGTAACTTGCTCAAGGTCACACAGCAAAACAGTGGCAAAACCAGTCTAAATGTGATGTTTCCAATGTCCAGGCTTTCCCTTCTCTTTGTACTTGACTACCTTTAGAGACAGGACTGACTAATAGCAAGGAACTCTGCAGTTTACAAGCTTTTTTAAGTATGTCAATATCTAACAATGGCCAGAGGGGAGAGGGGAGGGAACTGTGGGGAGAAGGGTTTCCAGAAAACACTATAAAGGACACATGGACATAACCAAGGAGGAGGGTGGGAGCAAGGGAGGGAGGTGGGATTGGCTGGGGGTTGGGGGGAGTGGTGGGGGGAAAATCCAGACAACTGTAAATGAACAACAATAAAGTAATAAGAAAAATGTCAATATCAATATCAATAATCTCCAGTGAGCCAAGTTTCTTTTGAAATCACTTTGACCAAGAATGGCACCATGAGATTTAGTTAAACCCTCACTGAAAAAATATCTTTATTGGGCAACTCTGAGAGACTGTGAACTCATACTCATTCCACTGTCTTCTTGTATGAGCCTGTACAGGTCCCGCGTAACCTGCAGGTTCATGGCTCAGGGGTCTTCTTCAGTAGGTCAGCAGGCAGGAGTACTGCATGCTACCAACACCTTCGGTGAAATCTGGATCTGCTTTTGAGCTGCTGAAATTGTCCGCAGTGGGGACCACACTGAATTCCTCGGAGTTTCAGGTTGTTCGCTTTCTGACATCTACTTCACTTTTTATTCCAGAATTACTGTAGGAATCAAGGAAGAAAATAAAAATGATAGTTTTCTTAATATTGTACAATTTTAGTTTGAAGTCACTGAAACGAAAAAATAAATTTCAATATGAATAAAAGTATATTCATAAAATATATTCAATTTTTCTCTTACTAAAAGTTGAAACTAATTTTAAATGATATACTATATGCATTCAAAAATGCTTGAAATGGAACATTTTCAATAAAGGATTGAAGTTTCAAGAACCAATTCCTTGATTTGATATGATATATTGATATGTATAGAATTCCTGGACAGACAATAAATATTAACCTATATATGTCTGCTACCTACTAGCATCAAATTTTTATCTGTGGAAACATGTAATGACCTGATAGAGATTTCTCCTGCAAGGAAAAATGCAGTGATGTGTTGATGTATAAATATATTGTTTTACATGCATTGGTGATGAAGGAAAAATAAGATAATGCAGCCAGTGACCAGTGTATTTCTCAAGACAAATTAACTATTAGCAAGACTCTCTGTAGGCTGGAGAGCAACTGTAGTCTCTGTAGTAAGAAGACTGCCAAATTTTCTTTCTCCCAATTCTTTACTCACAGTTATTTAATGAATTTCATAAAAGCTAACATCCCAATTCAGTGCCCCACCTTGTGTTTCCCTGAGAAAACAGATCAAAATAAAATAAACATGCATAAGCACTTAGGGTAAAGGTATATTCTGCATACAATTTTAACAGAAGCATGTTTTACTTCATGAAAGAAAAAGAATCAATTTGTAATAGTCTAAAAATATAACAGAAAAATGTGAGGAAAGATCATCTGTTTCAAACATCAGAATTGTGTTATCTCAAATTTCCCCATTTCCTTCCATCAGTTAAATTCAAGACAAGGTTTATCTCGAAAGCAAAGACAGAGTACCTATCACAGAATGATGCTGAGAAGTTCAGAAGGCGTTGTTAGAGCATTATGGGAGAAGTTGTTAGGAACCAGACCGGTATGATGAAATTTGTGCAAATAAAATCCCTGTTGCTTTCTAGTCCGCGGCAGTCATTGTGTTAGCTGAGTGGGAAGGAGCTGGGCGATACCAGTCCGTTCTAGCGCAGTTCAGAGTTCTGTTTCAGGCTGCAACTGCGAAGGAGCAGTAGTGTGAAGCCCAAGAGGAATTCTGGGGAGGAGTCACAGTTTCCAGTCCCCACCCCACTCAGACTCCGATCTGTTTGAGAATGGTGTTGAGGAATCCCAACAAAATGGGAGATCTGATGAACCACCATTCTCATGCCTTCACTGAGAGAATGCAGTTCGATCTCTGTATCCAGAGAAAACTTCTGAGGACGATCCCCCATTCTTATAAAAACGGAGCCATCTACCTAGTTGATTAAGGCTTTGAAGAGTAATTGTGTGCGTGTGTGTGCCAAACTACTTACTACATGACAAATACTGTATAATAAAAATTTATACACTAGCTAAATGAGATTAATAAAAAGCAAATCAGGTAATTCTACTTCATTGATAATTCTGTTCCAATGCAAATATTTGACTGCTCATATTAGAATTGGTAGCACGATTGATTACTTTTCTTGCTTCAATATTACTGTCTATTTTTAAAATTCAACAACAGACCACGCATTTTTTTTTCTCTTTCTGGCTCCCCATAACTACAGAGCTGCTGCTACCAGCATGCCTGCTCTCTTCCGTGTTCTCACCGCAGCCACTCCTTTCATGGCACTTGAGTCAATTGGAATTCTATAAATATTTATACAGCTCATTAATATTTACTTGGTCCACAGTGCTGAAAGCCCACAATACTAGGAACTACATTCCTTTTACGTGTTGCTGTGGCTATAACGTGACTATCAAAATTTTGGCATATAGTAGGTGCTCAGTAAATATGTATTGAATAAATAAATCAGTTTATTGAAATATAAATCAAGATTTTTGCTAACTACGGTGAGGGATTCACAGATAAAATAGGATTTCTAGGAAGCAGAAAGATGTACAGAAAGAACTATACTGCCGAGCAGAGTGTAATTAATATTATAATAGATATCTAAGAACTAAGAAAGTATTATTTGCAGAGAAGGTGATTAATTCTGGTCACTAATGAAGACAATAATTCCATTATATAAATACTCGTTAGCTTGTGTAGAGATCTGTAGACAATGTGTAATTCACTCACTTTGACAGCTAATGCGGAACCCTTTGTTTTTTACATTTGGTTTATATCATAGAATGCAATGCCAATGTAAACATTTACTTCATATTCTGGAAGCAGGCATTATACAAACAACTATACATAATGGAATAGAAGTACTAATTAGGAAATCATGAATTCTACGTCATGGTAATTTTGCTCTCCAGATCCCATTCAAGGGTGAACATTAATTAATGAGTAATATTAAGCTTCTTTACAGTTATTTGTGAATGTTCTTATTCACATTTCAACACAAATAATTAGAACATTTCTTATTTTAAAATGTAACTGAA
>VMDR010031307.1:0-12092 GCA_007922815.1 Macrotus californicus | reverse complement strand
ACTTGGAATACTTCTTGCCAGCCCCTTCTTGCCTGTAAGGTTTCTTTGGAGAAATCAGCTGACAGTCTGATGGGCACTCCTTTGTAGGTTACTGTCTCCTTTTCTCTTGCTGCTTTTAAGATTTTCTCTTTATCTTTCATCTTAGGAAATGTAATTATGATGTGCCTTGGTGTGTTCCTCCTTGGGTCCAACTTCTTTGAGACTCTCTGAGCTTCCTGGACTCATTGGAAGTCTCTTTCCTTTACCAGATTGGGGAAGTTCTCCTTCATTATTTGTTCAAATAAGTTTTCAGTGTCTTGGTCTTCCTCTTCTCTTTCTGGCACCCCTATGATTCGGATATTGGAACGTTTAAAGACATCCTGGAGGTTCCTAAGCCTCTCCTCATTTTTTTGAATTCTTGTTTCTTCATTGTGTTGTGGTTGAATGTTTCTTTCTTTCTTCTGGTCCACACCATTGATTTGAGTCCTGTTTTTCTTCCCCTCACTGTTGGTTCCCTGTACATTTTTCTTCATTTCCCTTATTGTATCCTTCATTTGTTTATCTAATTTGTGACCAAATTCAACCAAGTCTGTGAGCATCCTGATTACCAGTGTTTTGAACTGTGCATCTGGTAGGTTGGCTATCTCTTCATCGCTTAGTTGTATTTTTTCTGGAGCTTTGATCTGTTCTTTCATTAGGGCCATTTTTGTTGTCTTGGTGTGCTTATTATGTAGTAAGGGGCGGAGCCTTAGGTGTTCACCAGGGTGGGGCGGCCACGTCGCTGCGTTGTGATGCTGTTTGTGGGGGAGGGGTCCGAGAGGGAACAATGGCGGTTGCTCTACTCTCTGCCGGCCTTCAGTGACCCTCTGCACCACCCACAGTCAAATTGGGCCCTTCTGGTGCTGATTCCCAGGTGGGTGGGCTTATGTATCCTCCAGGACCCTGTGGGTCTCTCCAACGAGCTCCCCTGCGAGGCTGAACGTTTCTCCTGCTGCCGCTGCTTCAACCCCCACAGGAGTTTTCAATCAGAGGCTTTGAGGCTTTTTTTCCTCGGAGCTAGAACTCTGGGTTGCAGGGTCTGTCTCGGTCCCCAGTTGTTTCTCCCGGTTTATCCTCACGAGGAAGTGGGATGCCTGGTCCGCAGCTGCCACTTCTCCCAGCCAGCCGCGCCTTTCCCCGGTCCGCCAGCCACTGCCCCGCCATGCGAGTCCTCTCTGCCCCTCCTACCGGTCTGGATGTATGTTTCTTAATTTCTTGGTTGTCGGACTTCCATACGGTTCGATTTTCTGTCAGTTCTGGTTGTTTTTTGTTTTAAAATTTGTTGTTGTCCTTCTTTTGGTTGTGTGAGGGGGCACAGTGTGTCTACCTATGCCTCCATCTTGGCCGGAAGTCCAATCAAACTCATTTTCACTGGGAGTCACACCAGCCTCACAGTTGCCTTCAAAGGGCCAAATGTAATTTTAGGACTGTATAAATGTATAACTCCTTAATAGTTAAGCAAGAGCTTGGTGTTGCCACCAGGTAGAAACAAGGTGCCAGGCCGGATAAAACAAGGTGGGGGGCCGGATTCGGCCCACCCGCCTTGTGTTTGCCACCTGTGTTATAAGACATAGTAACTTGGGGAGAGAGTCTTGGGCTTTCCTCAATCAAAATCATCTTCAATAAAGTTTAAATGCCAAGACTCTAAGGCATTTCTGTATACTATTTACTTGATAGCCTTTTAACTCAATAATGCACTTTTATACACATGCTTGTTTATGCTCCCTGGTAAGATCATGTTATGATGACAACTATGCCTTTCCTTTATAATTCTTCCAGAGTCCTGTGTGTTGGCCAGCTGCAAATTCTCAAAAAAAGATTTCCTAAGTAACAAATGCTGTGTTAATTTTTTATTACTTACCTGTTCTTTGCTCTGAGTGTACCAACCTCAACTTTAGTTTTGCACTAAAAATACCCCCTTTATTTGGGATTAACTAAGGATAAACAATTTGGTCATTGATTGGCTTTCTTACTTTTCAATCTGTAGTGTTGACACCGAAGAATGTTAGCCTTCACATGCTTTGAATTTCCACTGCTCTTAAAACAAAATCCAAATGCTGCAATGAACATGACATATTCTTAAGACCTACAATAAAGCCAAACCAACAAAATAGTCAACCTACCAATGGGCAAACATCAGAGATGCTGAGGAAAATAAATAAATTATTTATATCCATTTGTTGGAGATGCTAGAGAGATTTCTACATTGAGACAGTTGATTCTAGATAACTCTGAAGTTTCTTTCTAAGATGCTATTTTGAAATTTAGAGGAGAAATTAAAGAAGAGGATTCAAAGGAATCATAGCAAAGTGGTATATAAATGAGGCCTTTGTATTGTGTTGTGAGAAGGTCAATCGTTATTTTCTGTTGGGTTAGATGCTAAGTGCTGTGCAATGCTTTCACAGAAACCATGATAAATTATTAAGTATTTGTAATTTATTACACACGTCAGGGAATAATATATTGCAATGTGAGCTGATGTCACTGAACAGCGCTGGCTGAAGCATTTGTCTAGGTATTGTACAAGATTGTCTGAAAAGCAATGGACTCATTAGTAACTCAGATTGTTGCAGGGGACTGTGTTTTTCTTCTTATGAAAGTTTTTCAATTTCAAACTAGATAATGACAAATTGTAGAGATGCATTTACATTATTCAAGTGTCCTGGTGAGACTTCTGCCCTCTAAAATTATTGGGGTAATCACCAGTGTTTTCTAAGTGTAAAAAATGAAGGACAGAACTTGGCTCCTTCTATTTAAAAAAAATGTTTTATGAATTCTTGATAAATATATATATTTGGGCTTTTGACTTTTTAGTTATCTATGGCTGACATGAAGTGCCATTAGTCTATTGTTTGTTAACCTAGTTGCAAGTTACATTTTCTATTCTGCTCAGTATACTTTTATAAAGAATAACTTACACTGAGCATTCAAATGCATGCCTCAGGTAAAGATTAATTTATAAAGCCCCTAGAGATGAGTGTTCTTTATAGCATCTTCGCAACCTGTTTTCTTCCACTGATTTAAAGCACATCATTGAATTTGTTATTTGGAGGAGGATAAAAAAATATTCTTGCCTTTTCCTTCCTAGCAATTATAGGAGCCCTTGTCACATGCTGTGGCTTGTTAGCTCTGTAACACCTTGAAAAGTCTTTATTTTATATCACTCCTGAAAATTTTCTTACCATTCTCTATATTAACTAATGCTTTTCTTATTCTAGATTTCACCTTCATTTCAATGTGTTCAGCATCAGCTTCACTTTACAGACAAATAATTTCACGGCTCTCAAGAGCTTTCCATACAACTTTAAAATCTTCTCTTCTACATGAAGCAGTGAGCTGACTGGAAAGAGGAGGAAGGAGAGGTGAAGGGTATACAGGTGACTGATGAAGGGGATGAAGGAAGCTTGGAAAAGCAGAGAAAGTTCAGAAACAGGCCAGGGTGTAACCAAGAGCAAGATTATAACTGCAAAGTACACCCCAGCTGCAAGTTGAAAAGTAGGGAAACTTTAAGAATTCTGACTATGAATATCATCTGTGATGCTATGTTCATATGAAAACATTTAACAGGAACCAACAGCTCGTAATCTCAGCTTTAGGTGGTTAACTCATAGAAGTTGAAAGGAACAGTGACCATGCAAGCAAAACAGAATAACAATTGGGATGATAATGTGAAGGAATTGGGTTATCAGGTAGAAGCGAAAACTTGGTTGAAGACTCTCTATTATCATTTGTTTAATGTTGTCTGGGACCTTGTCTGAGACCACATCTGACATTCATAAGGCAAAGACATATCACAGAAGGAAATGCAGTTAAAACCAGAGCAGTGAGTCCTTCCGATAGAGGTTTCTTTGTGCATTTGAGGGACTGCTGGTCCCTTGGCTAATTGCTAACCTGTACTGTACTGGGCACACCAGGCACTGCTCTCAGTGTTTTGCATGTGTCAGATTGTCCCAGCCCTATGAGGTGAATACTACTTCCCATTCAGATGAGGAAGAAACTGAGGCACAAAGAAGTTAAGTAATTTGTCTAATGTCACAGAGCCAGTAAGTCAGAACTAGGTTTTAAGCACAGGCAGCCTGGTTTCAGAGCCTGCATTCCCAATCTCTGTGGACCCGTGCCTACCAATTTGGCTCAGTGAGTTTTTTGCTCCACAGGAACCACATTCAAACTTGGGGAGGACACAGGGCCCTGAGATTTTCTTATTGCCCCTGTTAATGGAAATTCTACATTCATCTTTAGCTTCTACTCTTATTAAATAAAATACATGAAAGTATGTTATAAATTGCAGATGCCAATAAAAGTATCATTTCATTATCTCCTTTTCCTCTTTAAATTTAAGTTTTCTTATTTTTTAAAGCTTGGGAGGGGGATACAGAATTTTGCTTTGCCCAAAAGGGCACTAGCTGCATATGGCTATTTAAATTAATATTAAAATAAATAAAATTAAAAGCACAGTTCCTCAGTCATACTAGGATGCCACATTCCATATGCTCAGTAGCCACATGTTGCTAGAGGCTCCTGTATGTACAATTCAGCAGGAGAACAGGTCCATGACTACAGGAAGTCTATTGGGCTGCACTAGGCAGAATACAAAAGGAAGTATTCCCTTTCAAGTGAGGCTCCATACTAATTGGTATTGGACCACCTTATTTTTAAATCATTGTCTTCATGCTCATAGAATAAATAGGATATGATGTCTCTTCCCCTCACTCCTCTCATTTTCTTCCTTTAAACAAATGCACTTGGCCATTTTCCTTTTTTTCCTGCCTTTCTTTTGCTTTAGTTCATTCTTCCATACTGAATAAGAGTAAAAGCAGCTGGGAAGGCCCATTAAATGCACTGGTCAACACCTTTCCCTCAGGCAGCTGCCTTCCACATGGCTCCCTTCAGAAAGCCTTTCCTGACCTGCAGAAGGACCCTCTGAGACTGGACCTGAGGCTCCAGTCATCCTCAAATTCAATTTGTCCCTGAAGGCATTCACACTTTATTGTGTGTGCGGGTGTGTTTTATTATGGATTTATCTTTTATTAGTGTAGACCTCACATTTAATGTACATGTCAAAGATAGTATTCAGTATTCTATTCAGTAAATCATTCAAGATGATCAATTTCGTGTATTTTTTCAGGCCAACAAATACTTTAACACTGCTTTGCACATTTCAACAGATCATTTGCCCAGTCCTATGTAACAGAAATGTGATAGTAGCTCTCTAGTTTTAAAGGTCACAGCCAAAAGGATGGACTATCACAGTTGGGTACTATCACTAAAAGTCATTGAGCAGAGACTGAACCATTCATTCATTTATTTGTATGCCAGCAGACATGCATACACCACCCCTGAGAGCTCACACTTTGCAGGGCACTGAGGATTCAGAGTTAAAGGCAAATCTTTAACCTTAGGAAGCCAGTAGACTAGTTGTGAAGATGAACAGCTAAGTAGACAACCACAATACAGTGGAATAAATGCTCTGATTAGAGGTTTTTAATCTCTTTTAATGGAATCCTGAGTGAGGAACTGACACCAGAGGATGTGGAATAAGGAAAATCTTCTGAAGGAATGGACCCCTGAGATGAGTCTTGCAGAACAATAGCTGTCTAGGCGAAGGCTTGTAAGAGCATGACCTTTGTGGGTGTTGAATGGGTGTGGGTCAATGGTGAGGAGTGAAACTAAAGGCAGTTAGATTATGAAGAGCCTTGCATGCTATTCCATGAAGTTCAGATTTTGTGCTGAGAACAGAAGCTCTATTGAAATATTTGCACAGAGGAGTACAATCACCATCAGATTAATATTTTAGATCACACATGCTGCCAATCATTGAACTGAAGGCAGAAATGCTACAGAAGAGGTAATTGTAATCCAGGTGAGGGCAAAGGAGGGCTTGAACTGAGGCCATGCAGGGGAGACAGAGAAGAGTGGGCAGATTTAAGAGGGATTTTGAGTTTGAAACAACAGGATTTAGTAACACATTGAATGAGGGCAATTAAGCACAGTGAGAAGTCTAGGATAATTGCCAGTTTTCCGTCAAAGTAGTGCTTCAAAAATTTTTCCATGGGTGAAAGACTAGTTTAAATGATATCCAGAGTCCTTTACAGAACTATGGGTCATAATATAAAATTTTATTAACTTCCAGGACTCCTGATAGCTTCCAATAATTATCATAAAATATGATAAAGCTAACACCAAACATTTACAGAGTATGGTGGTATATCCTTGTTCAAACATTACATTAGCAAAACATTAAACATATAATATTCAATACTAGCAAGGATGCTGCACAATCATATATTGCTGATAACAGTATAACTTGGTATAAATCTTTTGGCAAACAATTTGGTGGTAGCTACCAAAAGGTATAAAACATATATAAATGTGTTCATCTTTTCATGAGGTTATATCAAGTATACTCTTTAAAGAAGAAAAGATCTGTATTGTCCTGGCTAGGTGGCTCAGTTGGTTGGAGTAATGTCTCATACACCAAAAGGTTGTGGTTTGATCCCTGGTTGGGGAGTGTACTAGGGACAGCCACTTGATGTTTCATGTCCTCTCTCTCTCTCTCTCTCTTTCTCTCTCCCCCCTCTGCCTCCTCCCTGGGTCCGCTTTCTCTCCTCTAAAGTCAACAAAAATATCCTCAGGTGAAATGGTGACAACTGTACTTGAACAATTGAAAAAATGCAAAAAACAAAAACAAAATGATAAAGTGAAGTGCAACAACAACAACAACAACAACAACAAAGAGCTATATCAAGGAAATGTGTATTGTAGTGGATTTTAGAACTGTGAGAAAAAATTGGTTGTATCAATTATAGGTAAAACTGGGTAGCTAAGAACATGATAACTAATAGGACTATAATAGGAACTAAATTGTGCTAAGGCTTAAACCACACCTTCTTGTTCAAAACCCTGTGCCCTTTCTGCTCTCCTCTTGAAATCATATGGAAGAATACTAAATGATAAAATGCTCAGTAGAAAACCAAACACAGAAAGTATATGCATGTTAATAATAACTGGGTAGTTATGGGTTAATATGGATAAAGACTGAAATTAATCATAAAACTTTGAAATGCTAGGATGGTAAAATTATGGGCAATATTCTTTTCCATCTTTTTCTTCAGATGTTGTTCTTTTTGTTTTTGTTATGGTGCCACAATGATATTTTATAAAAGTTAAAAATAACAAAATAGTCTTATTTTGGTTTCAGAATTGTATTGTTTAGGTTTTCAGCTTTTCCACAAGATTACTTGTTATTATATTCCTAATTTAGAAGTTAGATATTTAATAATAGAACACAACGTGCAGCAATTCTAGTACTGCATTCTGCTTTCTAAATTTTATTCAGCACAAATTTCACAGAAGCCCACCTACACTTTTTGAGCTATTTAGTTTTTCAGTTTTATGCCTATGCTGTGCTCTAGAACCTATGCAAAAAGCAATTTGAATGCTAATCATTCTGCAGAAAAATAGAAGAAATGTAAGCCATCAGCTCTAAATATGACAAACCAAGTATTATTATTTTGAATGTTTTTCATGGTTAATAATAAATGGAAATCAGGAAGAAAAAGTTCCCGTGTTTGAGATCTTGCTGCTATCTTATGTTGTATACACTTGAAGTTATTAAGAAATAGCTCCTTTTCATCTGATGCTATAGCCATCCCTTTCCTTCTTTCTCTCTCCTCTTTGCCCACTTCTCCTTTCACATAAATTATGATCTTGCCTACCTGAGTCCCACAGACATTCGCTGGAAACATTCCTGGAGTACCACGAACTAGCATTTTTTTGGCTATAGATTTGGTCCTTATAAAAGGCATTGACCTCTTTCTCCCTCTTTTTCCTCATTAAACTTCTCACATAAGTTGGAAGCTCTGAGAGACTCCCAAGTTCATTAATTTCCTTTGTACAAAGCTATGTCCAATTAGAACCTGATAAGAATCTTGTTCTTCTTGACACCATTGAAGTCTAAGAAGATTAGTGAAATTTTTTTCAAAAAAAATACTAAATCTCACAGATGCCATTTCACAGGAAAAAAGAAATGAAAGACAGGCAATATCACTCTTGTGAGGATTGTGGATATGAGTTGGTGGAGGGTGAGGAAATCTATTACTAGAAAACAGTGTAACAACCTTATTTCACATAAATCACTATATTGTGCAATCCCTGCTTTACAGTGACATACTGCAGGGAACGAACTCTTTCTGAGTTACACTTTTGAGTTACATGGTAGTTCCCAATTTTATGCCCAAGTTGTGGTGTTACAATATCAGTGAGATTTAAATGAATATTTATTATTTGATATTTAAAAAATGGAATGACTTATGAATCCAATACCTTTTATTTCTTTCACCACTTGTATGCCAATTTCTCTGAAAATGGGGGTCTGGTCTCTCATCCCTCATGCCTGGTGCAGTGCTTAGCATAAGACTTTTCTCCCCATTGCTGATGTTTGATTCACCTTTCTCCTGTCTGAGTGCTGAATGCAAAGGACCTCTTCATTCACCACGTATTCCAAAGGTAGGCACCCATTTGTAGTTGGAAAAGAAATCACTGCAAATCTTTTGTGGAGAACTGTGAGGTACAAGTTCACTCCCTGTGTTTTAGTGTACAACATATATTTAAATGTGCATGTTGATGTACTTGAATCACAGATTATTGAAATTTGTGATGTATTTTCCAAATAGGATTCCTCAAGCTTCAATTCTGGATCTATTAGCTGAAATATTGCCAGGAAGCTCCTTTGTGAAACCTTCTCATACCTTGCTGAGAGCACTCTTTCCAGGGCTTCAAACCCTATCTGGAGGGGTTTGGATGACACCAAATGTATTTCCTATTCCCACCCTTTTCTCTTATGACATATTATTGAAGACCTACCAAAGTTACTATAAACTCCTGGAGCTGATAGCCACAGTACTAGAGGAACCTGCACCAATGCACACGGCTGCAAATACCACTTCTGGGTCCTGCATTCTCTTCTACCCATAGAGCTTCATTCTTTCGTGGTCTTGAAATGCTTGAATAAGATTACCTGGGTGATAATCATGTCCTTATTCACATAAGAACTCATTTTTTAAAAATCTGACAACATTATATTAAATTGCAAATAGTATCCAGATAAAGTATCAGCTGTAGTTTTATTTAAATGGTAGGTCTTTTCAACTTGCTGATGGTTTTCTTTAGCATTGCAGAAGCTTTTAATTTGTAGTCCCATGTAGTCCCATTTGTTTATTTTTCCTTTGTTTCTCTTGCCCTAGGAGATATATTGGCAAAAATATTGCCATGTGAGATATCTGAGATTTTACTGCCTATGTTTTCCTTTAGGGTTTTTATGGTTTTGTGACTTACATTTAAGTCTTTTATCTGTTTTGAGTTTATTCTTGTGTATGGTGTAAGCTAATGGTCTAGTTTCATTTTTTGTGCATACTAATCCAATTTTCCCAATATTCTTTATTGAAGAGTCTGTCTTTGCTCCATTGTATGTTCTTACCTCTGTTGTCAAATATCAATCAACCTTAAAGATGTGGGTTTATTTCTGGCTCTCTGTTCTGTTCTATTGATCTATATACCTGTTCTTATGCCAGTACCAGGCTGTTTTGAATATAGTGGTTTTATAGCATAGTTTGATATTGGGTTTTGTGATGCCTCCAACTTTGTCCTTCTTTCTCAGTATTGCTGAGGCTATTCAGAGTCTTTTTTTGTGTCCATATAATTTTTTTGAATATCCGCTACAGATCTGTGAAATATACCATTGGTATTTTAATAGAAATTATGTTGATATTATGCTAAATAAAATAAGCTGGTCAGTGAAAAACAAATACCACATGATCTCACTTCTAAGTAGAATCTAATGAACACAATAAACTAATGAACAAAATAGAAGTGAAGCACAGATATGTGGAACAGACTGACAGCTGTCGTTGGTGTGGGTAGGGACTGGATGCAAGAAGGTGAAGGGATTAACCAAAGAACATATATACATGACCCATGGACACAGACAATGATGTGGGTATTGCCTAGGGCGGGGGTGCTGGGTGGAGGTGGGCAAAGCGAGAAAAAGCGGTGACAACTATAATAGCATAAACAATAAAATAGAATAAAAAATTAAAAGAATAAATGATAGGTCTTTTATATCATGAAAACCAATTACTGATATATTTGAGAAGAATCTTTGGAAATTGGAAATGAAACAGACAAAAGCTGATGCTTTAAACCCAGGTAATATAGATTGTCATGCCGTTCTTATCAATTATTATTTTTGGCAAAATACATTATTGTCTAGGTTTGGTTCTAAATACACTAAACAGGCATCTATTATGTCACTGAAAAACAAATAAAAGGAACAAACAAAATGCCCAATTAAGTAAGATAATTCAGGCACAGGTGTAAAGATGTAGAAAAGTTTTTAAGAGAAACCCAGTTACAGAGATTCTTCCCTTAGCAGATAGCACTAAAATCATCTTGTCATCTTTAAACTTTCTTTTTCTTCTTACTGTGACTTTAAAAAACAGAGACCAAAGCATAGCTTTTATTTAAGTGATATAGCATATAGGGCAACTAAGTTGAATAAAAAACAGAAGTCACCCACCTTTGAGTCTTGATTCCTTAGGACATTTGTTTTCAACTCCATTAGTTGTTCCACTTGTTCTGCTCTTATCCTAAACTTTTAGCTTCCATGCTCCTATGGAAGATGATGACTTCACTCCCACTGTACACAATTGCACATGCATGTGCACATGGACATGCATACACTTCTCTAATCCCAGTAGGATCGGATCACGGTTTGGGTTCCATTAGTGTTTAGTTTTCATATTATCATGACTGTGCACATGGTGTCTCTTCTTATATAACATATTAGTTTGCCTGGATTTACTAATTCCTTGCCTTGTTTTATGCTTGGTTTTTCTATATATCAATTATGAATTTATCCCCAAAGTCTGGCAGGACAGTACATATTCTTTCAGTACATTCAAACACATCAGTCTATCAATTCTCTTTCTTTTTTTTTCTTGGAGATGCTCCGGGAGTTTCTTGTCTTTCTGCTCTAATTTGGACTGGAGGATCTATAGAACAGATACACAGCTGTTAACTCTGCCTTCCCTTCATCACCACTTTGAGAAATCCCTTGAACTTTCCTCTATTGGATTACCTGTTACCTGGATTTGGAGTCTTCTTTCTTATTACCTTCCTCGTTTGGATGGTGTGCATCCTTTAGAAGCTTTCTAAGAAGGATGCATGGGAGGTAAATATGTTTTTAGATTTCTGAATGCCCAAAATATACTGTATTTTACCCACATACTGGCTTATAGTTTTGCTGGTTATATGTTTTTTTTAGAATAAAACTCATCTTTCCTCATCATTTTTAAGGTGTTGCTATATTTTCTTCTGACCAGCACTATGCCACTGAGAATCGTGAAGCTGTTCTGAATCCTTATCTTTTTTCTGTAATCTGCTTTCCCTTACAAGTGTTTTAAAATTTTGTACTGATGTTCCTTCATGTGGGTCCTTCCCTTCCTCTTCTGTCTCTTTTCTTTTTGCTAGGAATTTGATAGGTATTTTCAATTAAAAACTTGTGTTTTTCAGTTCTCAGAAATATTCATTCTTTCTTTTGTAATGGTCTTGCATTATTTTCTTTTTGAGGCTTCAATATTTGAATGTTGTACCTCCTGAATGAATCCTCTAATTTCATGATGATTTCTAAAATTTGTTTTATTATCTGAAATATTTTTTCATATGTCTTATCTTTGAGATATTTCTGTCTTCTTTCCCTTTTCAACTTCCTGTAGCTCTTTCTTGTTCTCTGAAAGTTTGGGTTTCTATAGTCTCCTATTCTTGTTGTACAGATATAGTATCTTCTCTCTGAGGATATTAATATTTTAGAAATCATCTCCTACTTATGTCTTATTCCTCTCTCCTGTGAGTCTGTCTTCTCTGCTTGGTACGACAATTAAGAATGTGGTACTGACAAACTGTTTGGAAGTTTGGAAAGTGTGGCACTGACTGGAGGCTTTACCTTAAAGTGAGCAGGTAGACATGCCATTTAGTTGGGAGACATCTGTGTATGAGTGTCAGCATGTTATTACCCTTTG
>VMDR010031306.1:0-12086 GCA_007922815.1 Macrotus californicus | reverse complement strand
CTTTCTTTCTTCTGGTCCACACCATTGATTTGAGTCCCGTTTTTCTTCCCATCACTGTTGGTTCCCTGTACATTTTTCTTCATTTCCCTTATTGTATCCTTCATTTGTTCGTCTAATTTGCGACCAAATTCAACCAAGTCTGTGAGCATCCTGATTACCAGTGTTTTGAACTGTGCATCTGATAGGTTGGCTGTCTCTTGGTCGCTTAGTTGTATTTTTTCTGGAGCTTTGATTTGTTCTCTCATTTGGGCCATTTTTGTTGTCTTGGCGCGCCTGTTACGTAGTAAGGGGCGGAGCCTTAGGTGTTCACCAGGGCAGGGCGGCCACGTTGCTGCTTTGTGACGCTGTTTGTGGGGGAGGGGTCCGAGAGGGAACAATGGCGGCCACTCCGCTCCCTGCCGGTTACCAGTCACTTTCCGCACTACTCACAGTCCAACGGGGCCCCCCTGGTGCTGGCTCCAGAGCTGATCCCCGGTGGGAGGGCTGTGCACGCTCCAGGACCCTGTGGGACTCTCCAACGAGCTCTCCCGTGAGGCCGGGAGTTTCTCCTGCTGCCGCCGCCTCAACCCCCACAGGAGTTTTCAATCAGAGGCTTTGAGGCTTCACCTCCCGGCGCCGGAACTCTGGGCCGCGGGGTTCGTCCGGCTCCCGAGCCGTTCCTCCCCGTTTATCCTCACGAGGGAGTGGGATGCCCGGTCCGCAGCCGCCACCTCTCCCGGCCAGCCGCGCCTTTCCCGGATCCGCCAGCCGCCGCCTCACCACGGGAGTCCTCTCCGCCCCTCCTACTGGTCTGGATGTATGTTTCTTAGTTTCTTGGTTGTCGGACTTCCATACGGTTCAATTTTCTGTCAGTTCTGGTTGTTTTTTTCTTTTAAAATTTGTTGTTGTCCGTCTTTTGGTTGTGCGAGGAGGCACAGGGTGTCCACCTACGCCTCCATCTTGGCCGGAAGTCACATTGTTACTTTTGAAGTAACCAAATCTGTTGTCCTGTATGATGTCCTATGTTTTGGATTCGTCTGATTGTGTCCTCCCGAGTAAATTCAGATGGAGAATTTTGTCAAAATGTTTCTTTTTCCTTGCGTTGCATCAGGAGGCATGTGGTATCAGGCTCTCTCACTTTTGGGGACTCTGTTTGATCACTTGGTCAAGAAAGTGACTGCTGCATCTCTGTATTATTGAGACAAAATTTCCCCTTTGTAACCAGTAATTAATCTGAGGAGTAGTACTTTGAGACCATGTGAATATCCTGACCCTCAACAGTTCTTCACCCAAAGATTTAATATCCCTTCACAATTTATGTTTGAATCAGTTATTGCATTGGGAATTACAAACTACTGAGTTCCTAATTCCAGCATTCCTCCTACATGTACTAGCTGGCACTCTTCTAGAGAAAAGACTTTTTCTCCTCACCTTTTCTTTCTTTTACTCGTTGAATAGTATTCCTATGAATTTCAATACATTTTAATTCATCACTTTCATAAAATTTTTTATGTTCTAAGTATCTCAAGTTTGTTCAGTTCAAATCACTTCTTGGTGGCTTTGACAGGACCCCATTACTCAATGAACATTTCCTAGACTTCAGCACAACACAGTCCCCCAGGTTCACCTTGTACTGTTCCTGCTCAGACCTGGAATCACCCATTTTCTCTAGGATCCTTGTTTCCTTCCCTCTCTCCCTTCTCCCTTCCCTCCCTCCTTGCTTTCTTTTCTTGATGTGAAATTGTTTTTAGAAACCGAGATCTGGGCACGGTGTGTGCAATAACTACTGAGGCCTATTGCTTCTACACACCTATAGGGACAGTCAGGAAATGTATATTAAAATCACAAACTTAATATCTTAATGTTCTTAAGTTTTCTTATTCCATATTTTTATCTGGCTTACTCCAAAGTGAAAACCCTGTTTCTTAATCACATGAAGGTTTTTATTCATTTGCTCTATCATATTACACATACACAATATTTCCAGAATTACAACCACAAACTTACTTAGTAACTTGAATGTTTCTTTACAGTTCTTTTTGTTATTAGAATTTAGCCTTCTCTGGGTGTATTGTTTTCAAATTGAATTTATTTTGTCTGTTTGGTTATGCTATTAATTTGACATAGTTAGAAACATTTGTTTCAGCCTCTCTGCTATTTTCATGTTTTCTTTCATACTATTTAGTTTAATTTTACTTTTTGAGTATGTAAAACATGTATATGATTTATATGGTTCAAAGATAAAATATGTAAATATGTAAACTCATAGAAGTCTTCTTTACTCTGTCATGCTTTGAGCTGTCTTCTCGATAGTTTCTGCTTTATCCTTTCTGTGTTCATTGTACAAAATATATTTAATTAAAAGTTTTGCATATATACAATATTTTATAAAAGTAAAGAAATGTTTTTATATGTATATATGTACATAAATATAAATTTTTCCTAGCTCTTCTCTGGTTTTTTTTTTTTTTAATTGACCCCTTGTCATTTATTGTAGAGGGTAGTATAAGATGAGATTTAATTGTGTCTTTTTTCCAAATGGCAATCCAGTTATTTTCATATTGTTTTTAATGCTCTCTCTTTTCCCTAGTGTTTTATTTGCCACCCTTATCATGTTCTAAACTTCCATATGTCCTTGGACAGTTTCTAGACTTAAATTGCTCTCCAGTGGCGTCTGAGATTATTCAGGTGCTGGTGCATGCTCTGTGGAGGCTTCGGGGTGCACTCGACTGCCTGGCTGGGCTGGTCTCCTCAAGCACTGTGTTTCCTCTTCAGGAGCACAGTCTGGCTCTTCTGTCCTAGCTATTCCTGCATATTTTGTTTTTCCAGATGAACTTTAGAATCAGTTTCAGAATCTATCTAGGAATGCAGACATACTGGTATTTTGGGGGGATTGCTTTACATCTATGTATTCAATTGAAGACAGTTGACTTCTTTGCAATATTAAGTAGTCATTCACAGAAAAGAAATTCATTTTTTACAAATCTGTTTTCATGTGTCTCAGGAGAATTTTCAGATTTTACTCTCATGGGTTTTTCACTTTCTCGTTAAGTTTATTTCTAAATATTTTATGATTTTTGTGCTTTGTAAATGGAGTTTCCTAGTTTGTCTCCTACCTGGTCATTGATTGTTTATGTATTTTTGTATGTTAACATTATAGCAGCTGCCTTATTAAAAGCTTTTATTGTTTGTATTAGTTTTCTTCCTGGTCTTTTATTTGCCACCTTTACCATGTTTTAAATTTTATGGTATCATGTCATCTGCCAAACTGTGGATCTTCTTTCCAATTCTTATGCCTGTAATTGTTTTTCCCTGATTGTATCAGCTGAGACCACCCATGCTAAACAACAGTGGAAACTGTGTGTAGACTTGCTTTGTGCCTGATCTTGGTGGGAAATACACTAGTGCTTTCCATTAGGTAAGAAAGTGGCTTTAGGACTGATGTGTATTTTATCACATTGAGAAAGTATCCAGCAATTCTTATTTTATTGAATTTTTAAAATCAGAAACGTGTGTTGGAGTTGGTCAAAAGACTTTTCAGCATTAGAAGGCATTAACTTACCCTCAGCAGATATACTCTGGGACTGTCCTAAGCAAACCAAGAAGTATAAGCAGGCACCTTTATTATTAGTTCTGTTCTGTTGTTTTGTTTTTTTTTCTTTCTTTGTTGGTCTATATAACTTTTTGTAGGATGTGGTGGAAGATTTGGGTTTAGGTAGCCACCACACTCTTACAGTCTCTAAAAGACCCTTTCTCTTGATACCCTGTCTAGTTATGTAGCCCAATTCACCTTTGAAGGAGCTCTTTGAACTCAGGATTTATTAAAGGCAATAGGAAGAGTAAACTCTCTATTGAGCCTGGACCTCTCCAGGGGTGTCAAACTAATTTTTAACAGAGGTCATATCAGCCTCGCGGTTGCCTTCAAAGGGCTGAATGTAATTTTAGGATTGTATAAATGTAACCACTCCTTAACTAGGGGCAAGGAGCGTGGCACTGCTGCTGGGTAGAAACAAGGTGCCCTGCTGGATAAAACAAGGTGGAGGGTCGGTTTTGGCTTGTGGGCCTTGTGTTTGCTACTTGTGCTCTAGCCCAACTTAAATTTGATCTTCTTCTGGCCCCATCATACTTTCAAAAAGAAGCAGAAACACCTGACAGCATTTAGGCCCGCTCTTGGAATCCCTTTCTCCACTTCTCTTTCTTACTGTCTTTGTGTCTTTCCAACCTGCTTGTTTTCCACGTTGGCTCTGCTGCCTTTAAGCTCCGTAACCCCAACCTCGACCTGTGCCCTTGGTCTTCCACACATTGGTAGGTAGGTATGTGCTGTCCCTTTTATGGCTGTTGACTTGGCTTGTCCATTGATGCTTCACTCTGCCTTATCTCTGCTATTGCTGCATCTTCTCCCATGGGAAGATGCTATTAAACATCAAGATGTTAAGACTGAATACACACAATGGAATGGCATAAACAAGTATGCAATGTAGACATAAATAGATCATTCTGTTATAACTATAGATAACTTTTACGTGAAATTGCAGCAAAGTGTTGATGTGAGTTCAGTCTCAACATGCAGGTGTTGGTGAGGCCCTTAGCTGAGAAGGCCCACAGCAGGGTTTCTGCCCTACTTTCAGCCAAGACTCTTCTGTATTGAGATCTGGTTTGGTAAACTCATCTTTCTTCTCTGTTCCTGGTTTTGAATACATACATGTGCTGCCATCCTTCCTGTCAAAGCTGGCAAACTAAGTACAGCAAAATCTCACTGTCTAACAGTGTGTAGTTCAAACTTGAAGGTATCAGTTTCCAATTATATTCCCATAGGTCTATCTACCTTGTTCCTCTTAGCATCTGCCCAGGTCTGTGAAAACTCTTCAGGTATGCAAAGTGGCACCGTTCCCTTAGAAGTGCCTGTTAACCTCAGGGAAGGACTTCTTCCCTTTTTGTTGTCAAAGTGCATGAGGTGTTGTGTTTGTTTGGCAGGCAGATATCAACCTTCAACTTGAGCTCTACCTAAAAAACCCTTTTACCTAGAAGCCACTGGTCTTCAGGTCCTTTTCTATGTTGCATGAGGAAATGTCCCACTTTGCTAACATTTGCTGGTGAACTTTTTCATGCCTGTTTCATTGTATGCCATGATTAGAGCATAGTCACTCTGTCAATAAGTCTCCCGGATGGTTCTCTTCCTTTCCAGAGAAGCACAAGTGATTGAACTTTAAGTGAGCAGCCGCTCAGGAGGGGTTTGCAGTCTAGACAACTGCCCACTTCACTTTTGGAGATGTCTTGAATCTGAGTGTCCAAAACTGGTGATGGACCTTCACATGGAATTCAACATCCAGGGCAAACATGTTATTTGAACAGAATCTATGGTGCCTCTGTCCTGAAGGAAAATATCACTTGTCTTCTGCAAGAAGCTTGCTACAAAGAGGGAGGCATGAGCACTTTATCCAGCAGTTAGAAAGGATGGAAGCCACTAAACTCACACTGCCTATCCTGGTCCCCATGTCAGAACCGTCATGTTTCTGTGATGGCATTGCTCCCACCACAGCAATGCTTGTGGAATGAGAACCCAACTCAGGACACAGCCTCCTTAGCACCACCGTCTTACAACAGGTAAGCAGCAGTTTCCAGAGCTCTTGGCTTTACCTTCTTAGCTGCCAGAAGAATCTGCCCATGAACACTCAGGAGTCCTGATACATGAAGACCATGGGGCAGTCTCTATTCCTATAGATGAAGCACTGACCTTCCATAGAAGAAATGGCACGCTGGGCTAGAGTGAGAGAGGAGTGGGTCTCATGGCCGTGGACTGAGGCCAACAAAGGACTGAGTGGGAAAGCAGATGCTGTGCCTTGTAGAAAGCCATACAAATGGAAGTGGGTATTGCTATGCTTATAGAATTATTTTGTGGTTATTATTACAATGTGCCTACCTAGTCATGGACAGGCTTAGGAAATCCACATATTTTTATTCTTCTCACACACCCAAGGCTCTGTGGCACAGCCTCTGTTAACATTTCTCTGCCCTGTAATATCAACTTTGTATTTCTGGGGCTGCATTTGAAGTACTCTTTGCCTCTCCATTCAATAGAAATCCAGGTGGTTACACGGATTGGTTCTCCTTGGATTCGATTACGCTCCTTGTGTGTGATGAAAGATGAGCTATATTTCAAAACAAAGTGCTGTGTTACAATAATTTGCCTGGATTCCCAGGGCATCTTTCATCTGACTTGATAACAATGTAGTTCATTAGCAGCCTTTGTTAACTGATAACCTAAAGCAGTAATGCAATACTCATAAGTAATTTTCTGTGTGTAAGATCGAATAAACCATCATGTAAGCTATCTGTTAATTGATTTGCTTCTTTTAGCAGCATTTTAATTAAGACATCTGGTTTGTGAATGGCAGAGACTCTTGTGAACTGAAGGTAACTGCTTCTGGATTTTCAGTACTCATTTTGTCTTCTGTAGACACAGCAGAGCCACAGGGTCCCCTCCCCCACCCCACATCATGACATGTTTTCCCGGCACCACATCTGGGCTCTGCTTTTGTTTGATCACCACACAAGTTCTCCTGTTTGAAGAACATGGAGAATTACACTGAAGACAAGGGCAAGTTAACTCCTCAAGTTATAAAAGCTGATATCACCAGGAGGCAAAAGGGGCTGGGGACCCTTTGCCATAGGTCTGTTTGGTTTATATCCAAATTCAAGCTCAGTAGCTTCCTCCTGTGGTAGTCCTTCTGGAAGCTCTCTCCTGCCCCCTTTGACAGCCCTTCTCCGTGGGACCAGATCCTGCGGATGGAGGTTCTGGTGAGCAGATCTCCTTGGACGTGTTTGGAAGCAGCCACAAGCAATGATTGTGTCCGTGGGTACAATGTCTTCAGTGAAGGCCATTTCGACTACCTCACGCTGTGGTTTGGAAGCATAGCAGGGCGCAGGAACTGGAATAACCCGGGGGGCCCTGGGAACTCCAGAACACATGCAGGTCCCAGACAATCTATCTTGGTGGACAGGACCCCTTGTCCAAAGCAAAGGAGCAGATGACACTCAAACACCAGAGGAAGAACCGTCAGTATGTAGGTGAAGCAAGCCGCAGATGGCGGTAGCCGGCCAGAATCTAGAGCGCTGCTGCGGGTTTGTTGGTTCCAGGATTTAGTAGCTGAAGGAGAAGAAGGTGAGCTGGGAAAGGGGTACCTGGCAAGATCAACAAATTAAGTATGAATTCATTTTTATATCTACAAATTTAACATGTTAACATATAAATTAAAGTTAATACATAACATTTAATCAATATGTGTATACTCTTCCATTTGTGTTAAAAGTATACATATCATAGAATTCTGATATGTTCTGTGATATATTCTATTCTAGAACATGTGGGGTTTGAATAAGTAAGTAAATGACATCCCTTTTCATTATCCAAGTTGACAAATAGTTGAGAGGTAGACAAATAAGTTAAGCAGATAGAGATGAGAATATCAGAGTTGTGATTTCAGATGAATCATGACGTGTCAATATCACTCTACTGTCCTAGAGTCCTACTCGATGTCCCGACCCCAATTCAAACAAGAGGTGAGAGTGGCTTGGGTTGGAGTGACGGCAGCGAAGGTGCAGAGGATGGATGGGTTTGGGATGCGGTTTGGAGGTAGAGTTGTAGGACTTGTTGACAGATAGATTGGGGTTGAGGGAAAGGCAAACTCAGCATCACCACTCCTAGAGTTTGGTGTCATTGCCCAGAGAGTAGAGGACCCAGGAGCTCTGGTTTGGGGAAAGTTCTACAGTTTGTCTTGGATCTGCTGCAGCAACTATTAAGGAGCCAAAGGAGGGGCTGTGTTTGGAGAGAGAGTGAACCCACATTCCTATGAGTATTTAAACTTGTGAACTAGTGTTAAAAACACATATACTGGAGACTGCTCCTACATGTGCTCCAAAAACCATGAGAGAAAGCAGGGAGAGTCACCTGGGGGAGCTGTAAGGCTCCTCTTCCACGAGACAGGATGTGCAGAGGGGTGGCTTAGATGGAAGCAGAGCTGAGTGGAGACAGGGCTGCCAGCAGGGGGGCTGATGCCTGTGACATGAACCTCACAGGACCAGACCAGGCTCTGCTGTGGGCCCATCCTGCTGACTGACTCTTTCCTTCCTGGGTCATCTGTCATGATCATGGATTTGTCCTATAAATTAATCATGTTCAAAGCATATGATTTTGCAATGTACATTCTCATTGGTTGACAAATAAGCGGCACTTCTCCCAGGTAGAGTGCAGGGATGTCACTAAGACCACCATTCTAGCCTCATTTCTTAGTGCATTTTAGATCTGTGTGTTCACAGTCCTGGAATTTCACCTGACTTAGGTTTTTTCTTCACTTGTGGTCCACTCTGAGTAGTACCAAATGATGGTAAGGCATGAAGTCTCTATAGCCACATACTTCTTTGTGAGCTGGACAAACTATTTCACCTTTCTGTGCCTCAGTTTCCTCCTTTGTAAAATGGGCTAATAGTTCTCCTTACCCTGGGTCTTTGTTGGGATTAAATGAGGTAATAACATAAATCCCTTAGAACACTAGCATGTAATTGCCACTCAGCAAATATGATCCATTACTTACAATTTGTTTTGGTCAACTTTTACCCCATTCAAAAATTCACACCCTGAGATTAAGGAAGTTTTCATTCTTAGTGAAATTTCAGGTGAAATATATAACTTCTTTATATGTTTTAAAAATGCAGTTTTATTTTAGAATAGTTTTAGATTTCCTGAAAGTTGTGAGTGTGGTTTGAAGAGTTCCCATAAGCCCCACACTAAAGTAGCATCTCACATTAGTGTGGTTTACACGTCACAATTACTGGAGCCAATATCATCACATTATTACCAACTGAAGTCCATACCACATCTGGATTTCTTCAGTCTTTACCTAATATCTCTTCTCTGTGCTAGGACCCCTCCCAGGACACCACATCACATCATAAATTCTGAGACAACTCTTGGCTGTGGCGATTTCTCAGACTGTCCTTGTTTTTGATGACTTTGACATTTTTAAGGAGCCCTTGTCAGGACTTTGTAGACTGTCCCTCAATGCAGGATTTGCCTGATGATTTTCTAATGATGATAAATTTCTTTTGAGTAACATAAAACTGATTATAATCAAACAATAAACCAAATCTTTGCTCATGTTTACTTTTATAAATAAAATTTAATCTTCATAATAAAATCTAGTCTTTACTCATATAAATAAAATTAGCAAGGTAGCTGACAAATCTTATCTAAGTTTGAACTGGGTAGGCTCAGTAAAAAGGCAAACTTTTTTTTTAATAAAACAAAGCAGACATTTCTAACTACTGAGGAGCTGCTGAGATTAGCAACATGCAACCACTGTGTGTGTTAGCAGCAGGGACCAAGAAAGTGCGGGGACCCTACTAAGGCAGGTGTGGACTCAACACCACTCTCCTGCCTGCCCCAGATAAGGCAATCCCATCTTTGCTCACTCTGTGGACTGGTGGAAGCCCTTTTTAGAGTCTCTGGGTTTCTCCAGAGAAGTGGCTCAGAGTTGCCCACTGTTTTTCTTAGCAAAAATAATGACCCGTAAGGAAGCCTTACAACGCAGTTTAGATTTTTTTGTCCTGTCCTGAATTGAAATCAGGAGGTGATTCTTATATACTGGCAACATATTGTGAGTCAAACACAACTACTGACTGACCACAAAGGATTTCAAACCAGTTCTAAGAATCACCCAACTGTGTTCTGAAGGGACATTTGCAGCCGGCAGCAGGGCTGCGCTCCCTGACACCAGTAGACTCATTCCAAGGACAGAGTTTGTGTGAACTCTGCCCACATCATCCAGAAGGTCCCACCTGCTGCTAAGGTGGATGATGCTCCCTCTTCTCGGCTCCCTCAGCCTTCTGAAGTCAGGTTGCTTTAACAACTCCTACTCCCCCATCAGGCCTTGATCTGGGTTTATTAGGGCTGGGAATAAGTGAGGCTGATGTCTATAAGGAAATGACTGGTCTCAGAAGGAAAATAAGGGATGACAGAACTAGAGAAAACTTGCTCAGGCACTTGCCACCTCGTTCTAGGCCTTATATATACTTTACTTATTTATTGTCTGAAACCTCCAGGCCAAGCTCTTTTAGACACAGTTGCACTCACCATAACAAACCATGTGCTCCTTTGTTCACAGAACCATTCACTCAGCATGGTTAGGAGGATAGGCTCTCACCCAGATGAACAAACTCTAAGTCATCTGTCTACCTCTTACTCTGCACATGACTCTGACAATTCCCTCAACTTTGCGTTCGTTTTCTTGTCTGTCAACTGGAGACAGTGGCCACAGAGAGGTACTGTGATTTTCCAATGAGTTATTGCATGAAAAACAGTTTGAACAGTGTCCAGAACTTGTAAATGCTTTAAACATGTTACCCATTTGTGGTGGTAGCCCCTATGGCTATGGAAAACAGAGAAGAGCTGTGATCCGTAAATAGAGGGAACTGCAGGCAAGCAGGGCAAGCACATGTTATTTTAGAGCTGTGAACACAGCACTGTTGGAGCCCAGGAAAAAAGTCGTAACTGCTAGCAGAGACTGCTGTCTTAGTCTGGACATGAGGAGTTTCTAGTCAGGGACGAGGGCAGGGTATTCTGAGCTTAGTGTCTGGATACGTAGGCAAACCTTATTCTGGATGTTTCTGTGATGGCATGTTTTGGATGACATTAGCATTTAAATCAGTGGACTTTGAATAAATCAGATTGTCCCGCATGATGGAAGTGGCCCTCTCCAATCACTTGAAGGCTTGAAGAGCACAAGACAGACCTCCCGTGAGCAAGGGGAATTTGCCAGCACACAGCCTTTACACGTGAGCTGCAACAGTGGCTCTGCCCTGGTCTCCAGGCTGCTGGCCCACCCTACAGATCGGGACTTATCATAACTGCATAACCCAACTTTGCAAAACAAATCTCTTTATACATACACATACACACATCTTATTGGTTCTGTTCCTGGAGAACCTTTGCTAATATACTTGGTAAACACAACTGGTTTCCTTTGAAACCACGACTGGGGGTTTCACCCTAGGACCAGAGGAAAAACAGAAATAGACCCACTCAACAAATCCTAAGACCAGGATTCTATAGAAGCAAGATGATTTGCAGTCATTTGACTTGACAGATTAATGATTTGTGCCCAGATTTTAGGCAACTCAGTAATGACACAGAAGTCCATGTCATTTAAGATGAATTTATTATGTACATTTCCCCCAGAGAAGAAGAAATGTAAACCCTACACCATGCAGAGCCACAGGGGAAGCACCAGTTTGGTCAGGACACAGGAGCGAGGCAAAAGCATTTATAGTGTTTTCCACAGGACAGGCATGGCAGGGAAGGGAAAACAGTTCAGGGTTGGCCAGTTTGAATAAGGTCGGCAGGCCCTGGGCTACAGCGGTGATCTCTGGTTGTCTGATACCTGGGCCTGGGTGATCTGAGGCAGGGAAACTGTTGGCTTGGTGTGTGACAATTGCAAAACAGAAGTGGTTGGGGCTATGAACCCAGGATTGGTTGGAAAGTTTATAATATGATTTCCACTTGCCTGCAAAAGCTGGATTGCAGGGGAGATATAAATGACTTTGGCTGTTAGTCTGGCTCTGGGATTAATGGATGCTAAATAAACAAATGCAAAATCTATGAAAACACAGAACAACAAAAATCAACACTCTTCAGAGTAAAATAACAGATGCCAGAGTCTCTGTGATGTGCCATCAAAAATGTCCATTATTTAATGGAATAATATCACGTATTCAAATAAGCAAGAACACATGATCCTTAAAACAAAACAATAGAAGCAGAGCAGCATAATATTTTATCAGTCTATTATTTATCCCCCACAGGTATGCTGGCTTCTTGTGGACAAGGATTTTCTCTGTCTTGTTCACTGTTGTATCCTAGAGCCTAAAGCAGTGACAGGCAGAAAATGGGTGATTAATAAACATTTATTATTATTGATGTACAGATATGGAGATGTTAAAGGAGCATAAGTACAACAGAAAACACTTTTATAGCAGAAAATTTGAACATCTGGAAAAAAATGCATTATTTTCCCAGAAAATTTAAATGTATGTGACTCAAGAAGTTGACCCTA
>VMDR010031305.1:0-12086 GCA_007922815.1 Macrotus californicus | reverse complement strand
GGTTGAATGTTTCTTTCTTTCTTCTGGTCCACACCATTGATTTGAGTCCCATTTTTCTTCCCATCACTGTTGGTTCCCTGTACATTTTTCTTCATTTCCCTTATTGTATCCTTCATTTGTTCATCTAATTTGCGACCAAATTCAACCAAGTCTGTGAGCATCCTGATTACCAGTGTTTTGAACTGTGCATCTGATAGGTAGGTTGGCTATCTCTTCATCGCTTAGTTGTATTTTTTCTGGAGCTTTGATCTGTTCTTTTATTTGGGCCATTTTTGTTGTCTTGGCGCACCTGTTACGTAGTAAGGGGCGTAGCCTTAGGTGTTCACCAGGGCAGGGTGGCCACATTGCTGCGTTGTGACGCTGTTTGTGGGGGAGGGGTCTGAGGGGGAACAATGGCGGCCGCTCCGCTCCCTGCCGGTTACCAGTCACTTTCTGCACTACTCACAGTCCAACCGGGCCCCTCTGGTGCTGGCTCCGGTGCTGATCCCTGGTGGGAGGGCTTATGTATGCTCCAGGACCCTGTGGGTCTCTCCAACGAGCTCTCCTGTGAGGCTGGGAGTTTCTCCTGCTGCCGCTGCCTCAACCCCCACAGGAGTTTTCAATCAGAGGCTTTGAGGCTTTACCTCCCCGCGCTGGAACTCTGGGTTGCGGGGTCCGTTCTGCTCCTGAGCCGTTCCTCCCCGTTTATCCTCACGAGGGAGTGGGATGCCCGGTCCGCAGCCGCCACCTCTCTCAGCCAGCCGCGCCTTTCCCCGGATCCGCCAGCCGCCTCCCCGCCACGCGAGTCCTCTCCGCCTCTCCTACTGGTCTAGATGTATGTTTCTTAGTTTCTTGGTTGTCCGACTTCCATACGGTTCGATTTTCTGTCAGTTCTGGTTGTTTTTTGTTTTAAAATTTGTTGTTGTCCTTCTTTTGGTTGTGCGAGGAGGCACAGTGTGTCTACCTACGCCTCCATCTTGGCCAGAAGTCCTGTGTTCTGTTCTTTCATTTGGGCCATGTTTCTTTGTCTTCTCATTTTGGCAGCCTCCCTGTGTTTGTTTCTGTATATTAGAGAGAGCTACTTTGACTCTCTGTCTTAGTAGCATGGCCCAATGTAGAAAAGTGCACCCTTAAGTTGGATGGGGTGGAGCCTCAGGTAATTGCTCGGGAAGAGCCACCCATGTGAACTAGGTTGATGGAATCTCAGATATGGTATTGCTGCTCCTTGGCTCTGTGTGGAGGAGGGCTCAGAAAAGGGACAATGGCTGCTGTCTGGCCTCTGGAGTTTTATCAGGAAGGAAGCTGTCCCCTGGCACTTGCCCTGATACCAGACACTTCAGTCTCTCCCAGTATAACACTGGTGCCCTTTGAGCTGCTGCCTCAGTTGTGGACCCAAGAGAGAGTAAGTCTGCCTAAGTCCATTGCGGACCCTTTAAGTAAGAAATGCCAGATAATCCCTTTGTTTCTTATGTCACCCCACCTACTGGTTTTTGCAGCTATAAGTCCATGAAGGCTTATTTTCCTGGCACTGGAACCCTATGCTGGGGAGCCTCATGTGGGGCTGGGATCACTTACTCCTGAAATATTCTTCTCAGTTTTTATCCAGCACATATTTGTGTGTGCAACCACCCATTCTATGTCTCTGATGCTCCTCCTTGTCTGAAAGCATGTGAGTTCCTTAATTCCTTGTGACTTCTTTAATTCCTTGGTTGTCAGATTTCAATACAGCTCAGTTTTCTGACATTTCTGGGTGATAGTTGTTTTTTGTTTAGTTGTAATTTTTGCTGTGGCTGTGTGAGGAGGCGAGCTGTGTTTACCTGTGCTTCCATCTTGACTGGAAATCTTTCGTTTATTTTAATCTGAGGTTCTCATTCTTGAAGGGTGTTCTCTGGTACACGAGCAACCTCAGGGATAAGTAGACAACAGCTCTTGTCTACACAGCAATAATATTTTTTGTTGTTTTATCACCTTGGAGAACAACTATTCAGAATGCAGAGCCTATTGAATTACCTAATTTCTGCTAATTAGAGCTTTCTTACTTACCATAGTATCCTCTCGAAACACCTTCACCTTCAAAGTTTAATGGAAGACTAAATTGTAACTGGGTGGCCCTGTTACTTGATGTCCTACTAAAAGGTTAGAAATTGATCTGAATAGGAATAGGTGGCGCAGAGGTTTATGGAGGCTGGGCCAGGTAAAAGGCACAGAGGGGAATCCAATGTTAAGTGAAGGTTGTCTATGTATGTGTAATAAGGATTCCTGTTCTAGGCCTCTAAACCCAGGGTTTAAGACTTGCTTTACATACCAGATCCATCCCTCACTGGTGGATTGGGCCTACCATGTACAACAAGGTGTATGTGTGTGTATTTGTAAAAAATATGTGTTGGTAAAGATAGGTTTTAAGAACAATTCCTCTGTACCCATCTTCAGCTGCCCAGGGATGAATATATGAATCAAGGAGTAAATTGTTTAACCTTTAAAAATTCTGGGCTTTTCTTCCTTGGCTTCCAGAGAGACCATAAGCAATGGTTTCTTTTTGGTGCCCTGAGCCAGTGTTCTTCCTTTCTACAGGAGAGTGTTGTGGTAGCTAGAGGAGAAAAGGGGGGGGGCGGTGTTTATATGCTATGAGATCACCACAAACTGTGCTGAAAGGGGGAAAATGCAATAGCACACATTGGGTGATGTGTGTCTGATCCTAGGTTCTTGTCTCCCCCAAATGGTGCCACTCTCTTGTTACTGTATTTGTATAATTTAGTGATTGCTAGGTGGTCTAGTTTGTGTAAATATAATATGTTGGCCTGTCTCCATGTTCTTTTGGGGTTTTATTGTTTTAAACCTTTTTACGTTGAGAAAAGTAGCTAAAGCATCTTTGACAAAAGATTTTGTACCAGGAAAAATGATCTGAAACATAATCTTGGAGACTCCTCTTCTTGACATGGAGTATCAAACCATCCTTTTTTGTTTGTTTGTTTCTTCTTCTCTTATTTACTCTTTTGGACCAGATCATCTGTCCTAAAGACTTGACTCCTACCCTATCTTCTCTTCTATACACTGCCTACAAAAACTACCCCCCCCATTTAATTTGTGGGCTGTCTCCCCTAATTCTTGAATGATGTATGCAAAATGCCTTGTTCCCAATCTCCTAAATCAAGACCATTCCTTGATATGTGATTAATGCCAAACACTTAAATTACTGTATGTAAATGGATCAGGCATACTTTAATCTTTAATCTTAGAAGCAATGAGGAGGCCTTCCATTTTGAAAATAGGGTCAGAAGACCAAGAAAGGGAAGATGAGTGTATATCCAAGTCACTCAGGAACTTTCATGAAAGAAACTTATGTCAAAGAAGCCACACAATTGTCTAGTAGGAGACAAATGAATTAACTCCATCTTTACTGATAGAAACCAAAGCTTTGTGTGAAATCTTGAATTTGTAGGGAGGGGAGGTAAGAAAGCATGCACCTGCCTGGTCTTTCCCTGATCCCTTCCCCTCATTTCTGAACTGCAGCAGACTGAGCCTCTTGGGCTTTGGTGACCACCATTGCTGGAGACTTTATATTCCTGTGTCAGGTACTTCCATTTGCTATCTATCATTTTGTAAGTTACTAATGGTTTCACAATCAGCTTGCAAAATTTCTGAATATGTTAAAACCCACAAGCTAGTTGGCTTCAGCACATCTGCCTGAAGATAATACTCTCTGGATATGTTTAGAAAAACAATCACCATTTAGTCCAAACCAGGAATTTTGGATAACTCATAGGAGGCATTTTGGAATCAGACTACCCCAGCTGATTCAGTAAATCCCATCCACGAGTGCTCAGTGTTGTGCTGTTCACCATGAGAAATACAGAAGGTATGTAAGACATGAGGCTAGTCCACATGAAACAGCAAAAAAAAAAAAAAAGGTATAAAAATTGCTCAATTAAAGCATGCAAGCTAAACTGAGCATCTGAGGGTTGCACAGAGAAGATGAGTCTAGAGTTCAGGACACTGGCTTGGTAGAGCTCCTTTTGCCCCTCCACCCACATACAACCCAGAAACAAGATCTGATCTGGTTAATTCACTGCCACATTTTAATTCTGTGACATTTGAATTGCACTGATATGATATATGACAGATGGTTTACCCTTGACCAGTATGAAAAGACCCTAGAGGATTTCAAGTAAAGTGACCCTAGCAAAGGGTAAAGCAGACACTTGGATTACCTTTCCTCCTGTCTGGCAGCATAACAACAGCAGTGATGTTGATGTGACCTTCAGTATACATACAACACTTAAAGTCTACAGAAAGCATCTTCTCATGGACAATATCATTTTATAAATGAGAAAGAAATTCAAGATGTCACTTATCTTGCCTAATATCACTCTACCAGAGCCAAGTCCAGGATCCAGGCTGGTCTCAATCCAAAGCTAGTGTTTTGTTCTTTCTATCTCATAACTACTCCATCTATCCATCCATCCACCCATCCATCCATCTATCTGTTCATCAGATATTTATAGAATACCTGTTCTGTGGCAGGTATTTCACTAGGCACTGAGATATAAAAGTTAACAGGCACAGTGCTGTTGGTCACTCCTGACAAGTGCTGGGGTTACATGAGGTTCTTTTCTGTAGCTCTGCCAGAGTCCAGAAAAGGGCTTCACCATGTGCAGAGAAGTATGTCTTAACCTGGACTCTTGCTGAATCTGAGTCCAAAAGTCTTTGAAGGACAGACAGGCCAAGGTGCCAACTAAGGGCCATTGCTAGAGAAGGGGCCCTGAGCAATTCAAAGATCTGTCTGCCAGCACTCTGCTGTTCTTTCTGGACCACAGATGGTCACAGACCCATTTTGTTTCTGGGTGAATGGCTTCCCCTCCTGAACCCAGCTTCACTTCAATCCAAGGAGCTTTTCCATTTGAAGGCTCTCCGAAGGCAAAGCTGCTCACTGGTTTCTTCTATAGGGGCTTCTTCTCTATGACTCTAATTTCCACAGCATTTGTCCCCTCTTAGCTTCCTTTGTACATTGTTGGCTAAACTTACCTCACAGCATAAATGCTTCATAAATTCATAAATCCATTGTTTCATTTTATAACCTCTTTCTCATCTTCAGATCCTGTACCTAAGCCTGTCATAAAAGTTGAGAAAATACAGGAAGTGAACAACACCTGTTTTCTGATCCTGTCCTGTGTGATCCCGGATAATACATCTGTCCGATACATCTGGTATAGGGACTCAGGGCCCTTCCCAAAAGAGTACCAGAGTGAAGTGCTTAACATCTCCATTAAGCCACAAGACTACTCCAAGCTTTACACCTGCCAAGCCAGCAACCCCGTGAGCAGTAATAACGGCACAGTCTCCTTCACTTCAGCCTGTACACTGGGTAAGAAATATTCCTAAGGGAGCTGTTGTGGGTTCAGAGTCATTAGTTTTCTCTTGAATGAAGAAAGATGTGTGGTTCCTATTCAGCCTCCTGGCACAGAATTTGGTGGAGAACCACAGAGGCATCTGGGAGACTTGGGTTCTACTCATGGCTCTGCTAAAACCTCACAGTGAACTCACTTTATCTTTGTGAAGCTCAGTGTCCTCATCTGCAAAGGATGATTACATAGGATGTCCCCTTTCCTCACCTGCTCTAACAATGCATGGTTCTTGAATCTGCAGCCAGGGTAACTGTAGAACAATTTGAGATATCATGGTGAGCAGACAGAGAAAGGACAAGTGGGATAGCAGGTCACATATTGTTGAGCAGGTATACCAAGGGGTTTCTGGTAGACAGCCTAAATCAGCAAAAGAAAGGCCAAGGAGATGAGCATGAGTAAAAACAAGTAGTGAACAGGAGTGAGAACCTTATCCTAAGGTAGAGACACTCTGCTATCCCCAACTGTGTGCTTCTTGATGAATTTAGGCAGGCAAATTCTGGGTTTTATGTTTCACATTCCTCTGTCTCCTGGGAGGATCTACTCATTCACTTGAGCATCACTCCTAGCTCTCTACCAAGCCTACACAGATCCTATAGTGAGGTAGCTGAGATTGAGTAGTAAGTTCATAGGTTTTAGAGTCAGATACCTAGGATTAACTCTAGGAATGTCACTTACTAGCTAAGCAAGTTACTTAACTTCTCTAAGTCATGTCCTATTAAATAGCAGACAAAATAATAGTTTATATCTCATGCTGTTGTAAGGATTGAATGAGACAATACAAATAAGCTAGTACAGTGTCTAACAAGTTTTCAGTGAGTGGTAGCTAAATTAGGCTCATTCCCTTCAATGTGAGAGACATTAAGGGTTTGAGGACTCCATTCGTAAATATGGATCACTATAACCAGCATTCAGGTCTCTCTTACTCTTCACACCCCTGAAGTCACATCTCTGAGCCCTGGTATACATATCTTTCTCGAATAACTCATGCCAGTGATGGCGACATTTACCTGAGATCCCTGTCATGCCCAGTTATTAGGGACCATGGCCCCCAAGGACACAGCTCTTTTATGGTTTTCTTGGGCCCAGTCTACTCTCCCACCTGTGCTGATTTCTGTACCTCTGTGGGCACAGGTAGACTATGGAACTTGTATTCTCTTCTTTATTCTTCCCAATTCTGGTCATGTCTCTTCTAGTCTCTTCATATTTTCTGCTTTTCTGTCACCTCAGACTCAATATGAAGTTTGGTGTCTGCCTTTGAGACCACAAGTTGACTGGGCAGTTCTAGCACCATCTTCATATCAATACCATATCCCGATATCCAGAAAAATAAAGACATGTAGTCCCTGTTCTTCATAAAATGAAGAGGACTGCTCATTTACAGAGAGGATGAAAACAATAATACATCAATTTTTAGAAAGGGCTAAACCTATCTTGTCACTTTTCAGCTATCCAAATTGTCCTAGAAAAGTGTCCCTAACCTCCCTTCCCTATTTTATCATTCATTCTTTTCTCATTATTTGTACTTCCTCCCCTCTCTTCCCATCTATCTCCTCTCCTCTCCTCCTCTATTTTTATTCCCTTTCATCCCTGTCTTCACTTCTAGTTGGTACAGATAGTTAATGGGGTGGAGAAACAGGAAGGAGAAGTCCTTACCTCCCCAGGGTCAGCTGTACATAGCATTTATGGTCATCTGTTTACACCTGGAGCTTTGCCCTACCTCAGTGATGTCCAATGGAGGAGAGTGATTCTTTCCCAGGCCCACATACATACAAAGTGACCTGCAAGCAGAGGACTCACCTGAGCCAGTGATAGTTAAGGGATTTCTGCATTTTTTACACTTTACATCTGGGGAGATTGAGTCAGTCTGGGAAGAGGATGTCCCAGGCACACTAGAACTGGATCCAGGGAGGAAACACAGTCTCCTGCTCCAATAACAATGCCCATACCCCCACTCTTTCTTGATGTAGTAATGAAGACAACTAAGTGTTTGGGGTTCTCTTGCCTTTTCAGCCCGATCTTCTGGGGTAGCTTGGATTGCAGCGTGTCTAGTGGTCATGGTATCCACCATTCTTGGCCTCCTATTGACCTGAAACAAGCTCTCCTGAAACTTGAAGACTGCAGGGTCTTGCTTCCGTCAGCAACCATGCTCCTAACCTGGAAGAAGCTCTGGCTCTGTGGGATAAAGAAAGTGTGCTGAGGCATATATAAAGATTTTCAAATTAACTTTTAAAAATCATGGCTACAGTATGATGATCATCAGAGGAAAAGGGGGAAGGGGAGCGAGAAGAGGATAAAAAGAGATAAATGGTCACCACCCACTTGACCAGGGGTGGTGAACATACAATACAATATACAGATGATGAAATATAGAATTATACACTTGAAACCTATATAATTTTATTAACTTATATCACCCCAATAAATTCAATTAAAAATAAATAATAAGTAAAAGATAAGAAATAAATTGAACATCACAATTCAGATTTGCAGATCTTCCATAACTGTAGGTTGAAATGGTATGTTTACATCTGTAGATTAAGGAATAAATTGTTAACAATTCATGGGTAATGTAGCCATAATATGCTATTTAGACAAATTATGGTTGGGAATAGTCTCCTTCCTCAAATATGAAGGATTTTCTTTATGACATGCCATTCTAAATCTCAATTTAGAATAATTATTAAAAATATTATAAATCACTTTGCAAAAGCAAAACTCCTAAGCATGAAAATAAAAATAAAAATTATGTCTAACATTTTATTTTATACTCCTTAGTTGTTTTCCAACATGCATATATAAATACACATGCATTTTTTTCCATAAAAAAAATGTGATCGGCCCTGGCTGGTATGGCTCAGTGGATTGAGTGCTGGCCTGAGATCCAAAGGGGTGCCAGTTCAATTCCCAGTCAGGGCACATGCCTGGGTTGCAGGCCAGGTCCCCAGTAGAGGGCATGTGAGAGGCAACCACACATCGATGTTTCTCTCCCTCTCTTTCTCCCTCCCTTCCCCTCTCTCTAAAAATAAACAAAATCTAAAAAAAATGTGACCATACTATGCAATGTTGTATGCAATATTTAAATAAATATTTAATATTATTGTCAAAGTGAATTCCTGAAGTTACCCCAAATCTGTCAGACAATGCCAGCTCCATCAGCCTGGAAAAATTGGAACATCAAGGTAAGTAGGGGAAGAGCCTGGGACCATAAGCCTTCAGCTCCTATGTGGCTGAAGAGTTAATTTGTGCTGTCCCTGAGTCTTGCTCCCATACCTCTCCTAGACTTCCTTATGATCCAACACTCCCAAACTTCCCCTTCACCAAGTTCTGGCCTCCTTCCTGGTGGTTTGCTTTCTTCTGGATCCTCTGAGGAACATAATCGGATTTCCTGGGAATATGGGATCAGGCTTACCCCTCCAGAACTGAGTATGCAGCTTTATGTGAAACTCACATAAAAGGGTCCCTCCCAAGCCTTTCATGGGAAGCAGAGCTCCTCACCCTCTTTCATTATTGTTGCTGTATGAGTAACTCTTCAAGTTCTAGCTGTGTCAGAGGATCCAATAAAACCGTTAAATCAACTAAATATTCTTACCAGGGTCTCCCACTGTATTACGTCCAGCCCAGCATTGACACAGCAGTTGGAATTTTTGCCATGTGTTTTTCTCCTCTGAGGCTTTCCACAGGCCTTTAACTAAAGAGGGTCACTAAAGGGCAGGCTCCTTTGACACCAAACTATCCTTCCCCATATCCAGTCCTCTGTGGCAGAGGCAAATGCTGTGTCTTCACTAAGCTTTTCATTTTCCTCCTGGGCTGTGATGGTTAACTTTAAGTGTCAACCTTACTAGGCCATGGAGATGGCCAAACATTTGGTCAAACACTATTTTGGGTATGTCTGTGAGGGCATTTCCCTATGAGGTTAACATTAAGTAAGTAGACTAAATAAAGCAGATTACCCTCATCCAGTCTGTTGTAGGCTTGAACAGAACAAAAAAGGCTCACCCTCAAGTATGGGGCAACTCCTCCTGCCTGACTGCCTTCAAGCTGGGACATTTGATTTCTTCTGCCTTCAGACTTGAACTGGAACTACATCATCAGCTCTCCTGGGTCCCCAGCTTGCCCACTAAAATCTTAAACATCCACGATAAGCCCCTCATTTGTTTTCTTATACATAAAACTTAAGGGGATGATTCCGTGAACTCAAGCCATTTGTCTTTGTGCAAGGAAGATATGCCAACATTTACCCAAAGTTCTCATCATCAACTGAATGAAGTCTGAGGACAAGTTTTTCAATGTAGTTGCTCAGCATGCTCTAGTTGCCCTACAGCACTGCCCTCTGCTGGCTCTACTGTAGAAGGTTTCGGTAAAAAAACTATCCACCGTGCCAGCCTATGTGCCCAGCTTTGTGTCATGTTCTTTATCCAACAGCACCCCTCTAAGGAATGGGGCTGTGTATTGGGAGAGGAAGTCTTTCCAAAATTCTTCATTGTGGGTTTCAATTTAAAGTGGCTTCCTTGACTGTGTTTATTCTACACAACTCTTGCTGAGACCAGAGCATTCTTTGAAAGTTTCCATCTTTTGTTTTCACTTCTTGTCCAGGAATAACAGGATCCACCACTTGCAGTAACTTTGGGCTAGTGCATTTGTTAAAGTGGCAGCTGCTGCACCTAGAGAGGTGTGCTCTTCCCTCCCCTCACCTCCTTCTCTCTTTTCTGCATCATCTTTCAGAAGGCTGCATGGTGGAACATGGGACAGATTTAGCCCAGAGCCACCTACACCAGTTGCAAAGTGATAACCACAAATCCTTTGTTTTCTTTCACCAGCTGCTCTGCCCATGCCCCTGTGCTCCAGCCTGGAAAGCTATAACATGGTCCCTTTTCCCAGTTTATTCCCCTTGATTGAAGCTCCTCAGTCTTCCCCCCTCTCTCCTCCACCATCTTTTCTCTTCCCCAATTTTTGTCACCCTCATTTTCTATCATCTTCCTGTCTCTTATTTTTCCTTCCCTGTGTTCCACCTCATCCTGTTGATTCAACATTTTTTTCATCACTCCTGCTTTTTACTGAGCCCTTGCTGTGTTCTGTTCTGCCTCTGATATTCCATCTGCCAACAAGGGTCTCACAGCCCAATAGTTAGTGCCTTGGTTGGTTTCTTTACTTCCTTAGTAGAAGTAACAGAAACTATTGTCCTCTCAGTAACTGCTTCCCAGCCCACTGACCCCTGTGCCTGGGAGCCCAGCTTGAACAGAGGTTCCTTATCGAGCAGACAGTGTAGCAAAAACATTGATTTATTCTCTCGACACATATCTGTAATGGGATTCCTGATGAGACTTTTCCCAATGACTCAAATTTATAGAGCTAAGACAAAGAGACTTCACATTCCAAAAATAGCTACAAATAAGTCAGGAATAGCACCACCCCTAGGCTAAGTAAGAAATTATCAAATTGATTTTGCTCCTCTAGCAATCAGCTCAGCAGTCTTCACCCCCATTCTGTATAAATAGGTTAGAGAAGGAGAAGAAAATCATTGGGATCAAAATTGTTGGAGATGGGAGAGACCTGTGGTTTTTCTCTCTTCCACACGAATGAAGTCCCCTTTCCATAATGCCAAATGAAAGGGGCTCCAAAAGCACCACTTGAAAGACTCAAGGAAGGCAAAAGAAGTGAAGTCTCTCTCCCTGGTTGGGCAGTGGCATTGTTGACCTTCCAGAAGATAGAAAGATTGCTTTGGGATGCGATGGGGACCAGTTTGCACACTCACTGCTTTGCGTGGCTAGGATGTAAGGGTTTCCACAGAGGATACCGCAGACAGTAGCTAGTTTTCAGTTGTCTTGCCACCCAGCCACCAGGTAGGCAGATCCAAGGAGCCAGTTTGGATGGTACATCATCAGTGAGAGCTGAGTGGGAGGAGGGTCAGGAAACGCCAAGCTAGAGAACATCTCTCACATTAGCACTCTTCAGTGGAGAGCTCCCTACTCCCACCAACCTTACTGTGGCCCCCCAAATATTCACACCTGTGCTCCATGAATGAGTCAATATTCAAATGTCTGTCAGAGAAGCTATCCACAGTGGATTGGTATTAGAGGAACAGAAAACCAGCAACATCCAGGTAACTGACGAATAGTTTGGCCTCTCTGACATGCCCTGAATCACTGGAAAAGCTGGACCTAGATAGGTAAAACAGGAGGAGAAAAAGATTAGACCATACCTTCTTCCTTGGTATAGATTTTTGGGCCATGAGACAAGCCTGAGCTGGAGTGACAGGAAGAGGTTAAAGGGGAGTTTTACTTTAAACTGTAGTGTCCAATTACTAGAAGAGATAAAAATGAAACTTGTGGGATTTTCCTAAAATATCCCTCAAGTGATGAAAGGCAGAATTGACATAATCCTGATGTGAATGTGGGAAAAATATCAGTTCCCAACCAGGTTCAGACTATTTAAAAAAACTTTTTATGTATCTAGTAAGCAACTGCTATAAGTTAAACATCAGTTTAGATTTAGCACTGAGAAAGACTGACATAGTTCTTGCCTTCATGCAGATGATATCCTTGTCTGGAAGACTTCCCTAAGGAAAATTAATAATTTAATTTCAATCATGACAATGGTACAGTTGTCATCAAATATGACAAATGCTAGATAAAAGAGCTAGTGAGGACGAAGCAAATGTAAACTAGGAACGTCAGATCCAGTTTTGAGGATCTTCCCTTTGGAATC
>VMDR010031304.1:0-12087 GCA_007922815.1 Macrotus californicus | reverse complement strand
CTTGGGTAATGTAATTATGATGTGCCTTGGTGTGTTCCTCCTTAGGTCCAACTTCTTTGGGACTCTCTGGGCTTCCTGGACTCCCTGGAAGTCTATTTCCTTTGCCAAATTAGGGAAGTTCTCCTTCATTATTTGTTCAAATAAGTTTTCAATTCCTTTCTGTTCCTCTTCTCCTTCTGGCACCCCTATGATTCGGATAGTGGAACATTTAAAGACATCTTGGAGGTTCCTAAGCCTCTCCTCATTTTTTTGAATTCTTGTTTTTTCATTGTGTTGTGCTTGAATGTTTCTTTCTTCCTTCTAGTCCACACCATTGATTTGAGTCCCGTTTTTCTTCCCATCACTGTTGGTTCCCTGTACATTTTCCTTCATTTCCCTTATTGTATCCTTCATTTGTTCATCTAATTTGTGACCAAATTCAACCAAATCTGTGAGCATCCTGATTACCAGTGTTTTGAACTGTGCATCTGATAGGTTGGCTATCTCTTTGTCGTTTAGTTGTATTTTTTCTGGAGCTTTGATCTGTTCTTTTATTTGGGCCATTTTTGTTGTCTCGGCATGCCTGTTACATTGTAAGGGGCGGAGCCTTAGGTGTTCACCAGGGTGGGGCGGCCACGTCGCTGCGTTGTGATGCTGTTTGTGGAGGAGGGGACTAAGAGGGAACAATGGCAGTTGCTCCACCCTCTGCTGGTTTTCAGTCACTTTCTGTGCTACCCACAGTCAAATTGGGCCCCTGCCGTGCTGATTCTGGTGCTGATTCCCAGTGGGAGGGCTTGTGTATGCTATAGGACCCTGGGGTCTCTCCAACGAGCTCTCCTGTGAGTCCGGGAGTTTCTCCCACTGCCGCCGCCTCAACCCCCACAGGAGTTTTCAGTCAGAGGCTTTGAGGCTTTAATTCCCTGAGCTGGAACTCTGGGTTGCGGGGCCTGTCTTGCTCCCCAGTTGTTCCTCCCAGTTTATCCTCATGAGGGAGTGGGACACCCGGTCCACAGCCGCCACCTCTCCCGGCCAGCTGCGCCTTTCCCGGATCTGCCAGCCACCACCCCACCGTCCAAGTCCTCTCCTCCCCTACTACTGGTCTGGATGAAAGTTTCTTCTTTAATTTCTTGGTTGTTGGACTTCCATACGGTTCTATTTTCTGTCAGTTCTGGTTGTTTTTTTGTTTTAAAATTTGTTGTTGTCCTTCTTTTGGTTGTGTGAGGAGGCACAGTGTGCCTACCTACACCTCCATCTTGGCCGGAAGTCCCTATTTATACTTCTTAATCCCCTCACATTTTCACCCGTTCCCCCCACCTGCCTCCCATCTGGCAGCTGCCAAAATGCTCTCTGTATCCATGTTTCTGTCTGTTTTTCTTGTTTGCTTTATATGTTTTTTTAGATTCAGTTGTTGATAGGTGCATATTTATTGCTATTTTATTGTTTATAGTTTGATCTTCTTTTTCTTAAATAAGTCCTTTTAACATTTCATATAGCAATGGTTTGGTGATGATGCACTTCTTTAGTTTTCTATGGTCTGGGAGGCTCTTTATCTGCCCCTTGATTCTAAATGGTAGCTTTGCTGGGTAGAGGAATATTGGCAGTAGGCCCCTGTTTTTCATGACTTTGAATATTTCTTGCCAATGCCTTCTAGGCTGCAAGGTTTCTTTTGAGAAATCAGCTGAAGTCTTATGGGAATTTTTCCTCTAGGTGACTAACTGCTTTTCTCTTGCTGCTTTTAGGATTCTCTTTTTATCTTTAACCTTTGGCATTTTGATTATGATGTGTCTTGGAGTGGGCTTCTTTGCATCCATCTTTTTTGGGATTCTTTGTGCTTCCTGGACTTGCATGTGTATTTTCTTCACCAAATTATGGAACTTTTCTTTCATTATTTTTTTAAAATAGATCTCCAATTTCTTGCTCTTTCTCTTCTGCTTTTGGCACTCCTATGATGAGAATGTTGGAATGCTAGAGTTGTCCCATAGGCTGCTTACAGTATCCTCATTTATTTGGATTCTTTTTTCCTCTTGTTTTTCTGATTGGTTCTTTTTTGCTTCCTTATGTTCCATATCATTGATTTGATTTTCAGTTTCATCCACTCTAATGTTGTTTCCACATAAATTGTTCTTTATTTCAATTAGTGTATCCTTCATTTTTTGACTAGATCTTTTTTATACTGTTGAGGTACTCACTATGTTCCTTGAGCAATCTTCTAACTAGTGTTTTGAACTCTGCATCTGATAGATTGCTTATCTCCATTTTGTTTAGTTCTTTTTCTGGATTTTTGATCTGTTCTTTCCTTTGGGCCATATTTCTTTGTTTTTTCGTTTTGGCAGCCTTCCTGTGTTTGTTTCTATGTATTAGGTAGAGCTGCTATGACTGCCCATCTTTGTAGTGTGGTCTAATGTAGTAGGTGTTCTATATGCAGGCTCCAGTGGCACAGCTTCCTCTATCTCTCAAGCTGGGTACTTGAGGTATGCCCTCCATGTGGGCCAAGTACACCCTCCTCTTGTAAGTGAGACTTGGTTGCTGTAGGCAGGTCAATGGGAGGAATTTAACCAGGCAAGTCAGCTGCAAGGACTCTGTGACCACTGACCACCAACCTCAAACCTCCGTGGAGGATCAGCTGTGTGGGGGCATGGTGGTGGTGCTCTGATGTGGTCTATAACTGTTCACTGGGTGTGCAGGCCCTGGGGTTTCTCAGGTGGTGCAGACCAAGTTCATCCCCCACCTGTGTTTTTCCCAGGGCCACCATGCCTGAGATATAGAGAAATCAGAGATGGTTGCTACTTGCGCTGGGCTTGGAGATTCCTAGGTGAAGTCATGCTGTGAATCTAGGTTGACTGCTGTTCGTGCCATGCCTGGGGCCATTTAGCAAGAGCTATGGGGGCTTGGGGCTCACTGAGGCTTGTTGTTACTTGTTGTTGCTTGTTTGAGAGGATTTAGGAAGTTTTGAAGCATGAGCCAAGACCAGCTATTCATATGAAAAAGCAGCTTGGGTGGGCCTATAATATGGGTGGGACAGAGTGTCTGGTGATCTCCAGGGCAGGGCAAACAGTGTTAGTCAGTTTGATGGAGTGTCAGATATGGTACCAGGCTCTTTGGCTCTGTGGCTCTGTAGGGGTGGGTTCAGAAAAGGGACAATGGCCTCTTCTCACCTTGATGCTAGACACTTCAGGTAAGCTGCTAACCTGGTGTTGGAGCTCTACAGAGTGAGGCTGTGTAAGTCTGTGTGTGGATTCTTTAAGAGGAACTCCTTGGGACTCTAGAACTTTCTTCCCTTGACTCAATACCCACTGGTTTTTGCAGCCAGAAATTGTGGGGACTGACCTTTCTGGCACTGGAACCCTGGGCTTGGGGGCCTGGTGTGGGCCTGGGACTCCTCACTCCTAAGATATCCCTCCTGAAAATGTATCTACCACATGTGAGTGTGGGATCAGCCTGTTCTGCATCTCTGCCCTTCCTACCAGTCGGGATGGATGTGGTTTCTTTAATTCTGTAGTTGTCAAATTTTCATTCAACTTGATTTCTGATGGTTCTGAGTGCTGATTGTTCTATATTTTAGTTGTAATTTTGATGTTGTGTGAGGAGGTGAGCCCTGTTTGCCTACCCTGCCATCTTGACCAGAAGCCACAAATCTAAATATATTTTAAGTGAACAGAATCTTCAACATGAAAAGCCTCCTGTGGAGGGTACCCCTTCTCTTTAGTCACCTTTAATAGTTAAGAAGAAATGACTGGCACTGTGATTTGCTGAGGAAGAATGTCATACAAGTGCTGTGCTATTTAGAATGCATCACTTTGAAAAGTTTTGTATGGAGCTACTGAGTCTAACATTGAATATATTTTTACTCCCATTTCCCTCCTTTCATTTTCAGCAAGTGCCAGCAAAATTCTTGTGGCACTGCTGGCCTCTTCACAAATTACACAGCACTTAAGGGCACATTTTCCCAGACCTGTTCTCTGATCTGTATATTAATAGGTTGAATGTATTTCATTTCTCTTTCCAGCCTTCATAGATCCACTCATATGGTCTACAAAAGAAGAGAGTAATGCATGGTTTTAGTGGAAAGACAACATATGAAATATTAGCTGGTACTCTTCTACCTCTATTGACTTCTAATCCCATGACACTGCCCCATTTCATTGTTAGAAGACATGTTAGAAGACATGTGAGGCTGACATTCCACATGGAGAGGTAGGGGTATATAGGACAGTGGAAGCTGTCAAGAAGACAGAGAAACAGATATCGAATTCCTGGCTTTTAAAGTAAAAAGCCTCAAATCATCTTTTGATATTTTTCCATTATCTCTCCTCCCTCTCTCCCCTTTCTCACTAGATAAAGATGTTCCCAACTGAAGAGAGAGAAGGAGGTTCATAACTGAAAAAAGGAGAAACAGTCACTGGTTTTAGGACAGAGTCCTCATTTTGGGCCAACTCCCAAGTGATGAGCCAAGCAATGGGCAAAGACTGTAAGAGCCCTGGAATGAATGTAACAGTAGAGGGAACCAGTGCTATAGTAGACATTGCTGCAGTGTACTTATACTTGGGCCCTGCTCTACTGGGCATATGGGCATTGCTATTTCCCCTCTCCCTTGATGATAGAAATGATCTTGTGACTTGGCCAATAAATTGTTAATGGAAATGATATGGAGCATTTCCATGTTCAAACATCTAATTACTGGTGCTTAACTTTCCAGCCTGCTTATCTTGCTAATCTGGAAGAATGAGCCAACACATGAAAGGCAGATGTGGAGAATATTGTTTTGAATTTTATTTGAATAAGGAATGAAATTTTGTTGATCTTTTGGGTTTATTACTACAGTATAACCTACCCTGTCCTGAGTTGGATAAGTGCTCTCTTTTCTATGTGAATGGCTGGAAGGGAGGGAAATCACAAAGAAGTCCCATGGTCTCATGCCATTCAGCATGGGGGCAGTGGAGTAGAGGCTACACAGCATGTCAGAGGTACAGATAGCTTGATGACAGATCCTAATTGTCCTATTGCCCCAGAGAGATGTGGGATAACAACTTAACTTTCCCCATGTCCCAAATAAGAATGGATGCATATTTTTTCACAGAGACAAATCTGGTTATCTAAAGGGTTCTCAAGGAGATGACAGGGGATGCTACTATAAGTGGTGACGTGGGGATATTCAGTCTGAGATCAGATGAATGGATGCTCACTTGGAGTGTGTCAACACTAAGAACTAAATATTATTTTTGCTTATATCAGTGGGTGTCAACCCTGGACAGCCACAGAAACACTTCCTCATAGATATTATATTACTGTGTGGAAACACTTCAGTTAGATTCAACCGTAGAGAGAAGAAAGGGGAAAGTCCATAGTTTGATTGAGTATAATACTGAAATAATTTAGAAGATACTGAAGTGGTTGACTTAGAACTTATAAGGGACCAGTTTTAATTTTCTCTCAGGAAACATGAGGTCTTGGGACAGAAATTACTTCAGAAAGAGAAAGCTCTGTATTTGCAGATCTGAATTTGTGGCTGTGAAAATTATACATACCTCATATTATTGTGAAAGGACTGGACTAAGCAGAATATGAAACAGATTGGATTTAATCAATTTACAGAGAAATACAAAGCCACACTATTTCAGAAGTTGATTGTGTTTGTGGTGAGGAATTATTATATGCCTCATCCAATTAGAACCTTTCTGGGCCTCTCGAGATCCTGGATTTGACCATTACCATTGAAAGTGGGGCTGTGCCTACCCAGTTTCCCCTGTGCCTCAGTCACTTAGCCCTCTGGTTTCTTGTATTTGATGGGTCTCTGGCCAGGTGCTGGTTGCTTCTGGAAAAAATGGTGAGATCAGGCCACTGTGCCAAATGATCAAGCTGCCCAATTACTCTTGGTATTCAGCCCATAACATTAGACACTATATTGGACATGTCAAACAAATTCTTTTGTTGGTTAGTGTTCTCTTATTGATGTAGAGACCTTGCCAAAAAAAAGTATTTAAAATATATATATGAGATTAAGATACCAACAAAGGTACAGAGCACCATTTATGTCATTCTTCTCATTTGATAAGTACTCATGAGAAATATAAAATTAAGTTGCCAATGCTATTAGATTAATTGGGTAATCATACAGCCCTGGCTGGTGTGGCTCAGTGGGTTGATGTGCTGTCCTGTGAACTGAAAGGTCACCAGTTCGGTTCCTGTTCAGGGCACATGCCTGGGTCGTGGGCTGTGTCCCTGGTTGAGGGCATATGGGAGGCAGCCGATTGATGTATCTCTTGAATGTCAATGTTTCTCTCCCTCTCTGTCTTCCTCCCTTCCCCTCTCTAAAAATAAATAAATAAAATCTTTAAAAAAATTATTCTACAAATGCCAAGAATGTGGCAAGAAAGGAAAATAGCATGCTTGGAGTCATGTAAAAATCTCAAAAGGAGTTGAATCATGAACAATCTGTTTTGTTAGCATATTAACAGAGTCTTTATTAAATCTACTTAACAATTTCATGGGGAAGATTTATGCACACCAATAGATGAGAAAACTGAGATGCAGAGAATAATTTTTTAAAATATTATGTAACCAGAGAAATTGTAGAACAGTTCTTTGTTTTGTTTTTAACTATTAAATCTGGGCTTTTACTTTAGCACCTTTCTGTGTAGACTTTATACCACCTTGTTTGGTGGTTTGGACTCCTTCCTGTTCTTATTGGTGCTCCTGATAGGTGAGATTGCTTTAGATAATTTAGGTAAATATTATCAAAGTTTTCATTTACTTTTTTCTTGGCTAGACTGTGGTGTAGGGAGGGAGCTTTGGTGCTGAATTAGGGAAACAAAATCCCCATTTATATTTGCTTATGTCAGTGGTTTTCAGCCTATGGTATACATTACAATCACTTGGGAAGCTTATAAACCTTACTGATACCTGGGACCCACTTCAGTCCAGTTAAATTGGAATTCTTGGGGGTTTTGCTCGAGCATTTAAAAATCATCCTAGGTGATCCTAGGTGGAAATTGTGTTCTTTCATGGGATTGCAAGGAAAGTATTCCACAGATCCATGCTTGAGAGAATGTGGTATGGTAAGATTATTTGGGCAGAAAAAGAAGGTTATCCCTAGTTTTCCAATGTCCCTTCTTCATCTGTCCCGCCATGAAAAAAGTGCACTCATGTCTTCATCAAAGCCAAAACAAAGGCCGGTGTCTAGAGTTTCAGTTTCAAATTAGTGCTTAGTCCTTTGGAGCCTGTACAGTCTGCCAGTCTGCCGCAGCCGCCAGGTGGCAGCTAAACCTGCATGAATGCCATGGAGAGAACATGTGAACAAACAGCGTGAGCATGTGTTACTGGGCAAGAGAGAAGGGATTCATTCCCTTGGGAAGGATCAGATACTTTTTCAAAATAACCAATCAACTTCCCAGGCTTTCATGGGCTTACCCTGGGCCCACCTTCTAGCCAATCCAGTCTTTCCCAGGCTAGACTGACAGGCCTCTATGGTTGCTGTCTTGGCTGTTATTGTGCATACCTCATAGAAACACCTCCCCCTTCCCCATTTTGACTTACAGTGAGCATGTGCTTATCTCCCCCTTTATCATTCTGTCCCTTCCCCCAGTGATCTGCAGAAAACAGACTGGTGTTGCCTGGGGAAGTGTGTGAAACTGTAACTTCCTGGTGAGAGAAGCAGGCTCATGCTCCCCAGTTGATTATACTTAATAATGTTTAATTCCCTTTGCTCCCTTCTTTTACTAATATCTAGCCATCTATGCTAACAGCCAGGCTAAGAACCACTGGCTTAAGCTAACATTTTAACACAATGAAAATCAGATTCTACAAGAGGAAGCAATTAACACAGGTGCTAAGTTGTGCTAAGCAATCTGTGATATGAAAACAAGTAATCATCAGTAGGAGGTAAAGAAATGAACTCTAGTCAGTCATTAAGAAAGACCACCGGGATCTGTACCTCGGGGTGTTATTTCTGGAACTTGAAAAATGAATAAGCTCTCATTTTTATTGTAGTACTGGAATTGAAATCTCTTATTATTTCCGATTTTTAAAATGAGAAGAGAGAAAATAAATGAGGAAACTGTGTTGGGACTGATGCTTTGGAAGTTTCCCATGTTTTCATATTTGTGAAGCAAAGTGTTTGATCAGGAACCAATGGGATGTCTGCACATCAGTAGAACTGCATTTAGAGAGGAAGCCTCAAGTACCAGACACATGCTCAGTGCTGAGGGACACAGTGAAGACAATTCCTGCCTGAGAAGAATTTATACTTTATCTAGAAAGACCCAACATATATCAGGGGTGATCTTAAAGTCACATGGCTGACTCCATAAAATACATTTAAAATTAACTTCTTAATGTCATGCCTTGTGATTAAAAGGGTGGTACAGTTAATCATGGTAGGACACTCTAAATGCTAAATGAGAGTTACATACCTCAAACAATATCATATAATTGTGAAAAAAATAGCTTAACTGTCAACTCCTGTTTCTCTTATCTGTGCCTCCATTGAATACTAACTCTTGTTAATTATACATTTTCAATATTACTAAATTTATCCTCTTCTCTTTATATTTAGTGTCTTTAGTTTAGACATTTCTTTCCTGGGCTAAAGAGATAATCTTGTTATTTATTTTACTATCTCTGATTCTGTTTTGCTTGCTTGTTTGTTTTGTTGATTAGGTTCCCCTTATAGGTGAGATCATATGGTATTTGTCTTTCACCGCCTGGCTTATTTCACTGACAGTAACCAGAGGGGAGGGGGCAGGGGGGAGGAGGCTAATGAAGGAAAGAAGGAGAAGGGTGGTCAAGGAATATGTATAAAGGATCATGGACAAAGCCAAAGAGGGGAAGGATTGAGGGTGGGAGGTGGGGATGGGGCAGAGGAAAGTGATGGCGGGAAAATGGAGACAACTATATTTGAACAATAATAAAAAAGAAAAGAAATAGTCTTGTACCTGCTTCTAGTCTTTTTGAATTCTAGTCACTCCTTGCCTAGAGAAGCCGCAAGAGGACTCCCCACTGTCTGCTGGAAAAGGCTTAGGATCTAAAGCATGGAATGCAGCCTTACTACTCCAAGTATAGTTCTTAGACTAGCCTCTTCTGGCAGCTCCTTAGAAATACAGATTCTCAGAGGTTCTACTTCATACCTATTGAACCAGAACCTGCATTTAACAAGATCTCTAGATTATTGGTGTGCACAGTAAAGTTTAGGAAGTACTTGAGTGTCACAGTTTTTTATGACCTAGCTACCACTTACTTTTCTTCCTTTCTTCTCCTGGCCATTGTGTGTTCCAGAAATATCAAACATGCCTCTGAGGGGTCGTCCTTTTCAACCCTGTCCTCTTAACAAATACCAGCTTGGTCTTTAAAGATCTCTCTCTGGAGCGGTTTCCTTTGTGAAGTTTTCCCTGTCATTTTCCAGACGGTTCATCCTGCCCTTGTTTGAAGACTTTCATTGTGCATGGAAAACTCCAGTGTTGAAATTACATGTTTACCTGTTGCTTTCATCTGCCAAACTGTAAATACCTGAAAGCAGGGCTTATGTGTTTTTCATCTCAGTTTCTCCAGTTTGCTGTATAGGTCTGGGCCCATGCACTCAGTATTTCAAAGTTATTGCTCAGAACGTGGTGTGATAATAGTCTTTATTTGCAGATGTAATTCTGCTTCAGCTTCTGACATGGTCATGCCTGAAGAAGAGGATTTTTAAGCTATCCCAGTCCTTTTGAGTTAAAGGTTAGTATTTATTTTCTTCAATAAAAACCAGGGAGTATGTATATTTTTCCTATGTAATTGCACTCCTCTGTATCCACAGTGCCTTTATTTTGGCCCAACCTTCTACATTGGACTTCTCAGTTGTATAACTTGGAGATGCAGCATGGCTCCAGTACCAAGAGATGCATGGGAAAAGACCTGCCAGGGCTCATCTGCCCCACCATCGTCATGGCCGGCAGCTCTCTCTCCTTTCTTACTGACCTTGGACACAGGAGACATTTGCCAGTTTCCTTGTGGTTTCATCTGTCTAGACACCCTCCCTCCGGCTTTTTCTAAGATTCTCTGCCTGTTGTGTTTTCTTTCTTTTTACTTCCTCTATACACAATCCAAGTTTTCCTAAGGATAGGGTTTAGCAAATAAAAAATAGAGGATACTCAGTATGTTTTAATATAAATATGTTCCAGATTTTATATGGGTTTTACTCGTACTAAAGAATGATTTGTCATTTATCTGAAATTCAGATTTAACTGGGCACCCAATGTTTTATCTGGCAACTCCCCCACAGGCTTAGTCTTTTGAAAAACTCACACTCTTTATCATTCCTGAAGTGAGGAAGTACAATAGTTACAAATTTGAAAGAGAAAGGGAAAAATCCTGGCAGACACAGTAATATGTTAAGATTTCATGATATTATCTAATCAAAATAACTATAATGAGTATATATAAGGCATTATTTCCAATTAAAAGAAAAATCTTTGTGGTATATAGAAACATTGGTAATCTTTTATGAGTAACTTGTATTTTTAGGGATGCTGGTTTCATTAAAGTTGGGAGGCTGTAGAGAGGAGCAGCTAAGAGGGCAAGTTATGGAGTCAGCCCCTCGGGTCCTAATCCTGACTCCGCCACTAACTGTGTAACGACAGGCTGGCCACTTTTTTCCCTGGGCCTCTGTCTGCCTCCTCATTTGTAAATAGAGATAGTAATTATATCTACCTGTAGATTCTAGTTGTTTGCTTAGTTTGTTTTGCTTTTGTTTTTTTAAGGTTCAGTTGTTGATAGTTTTGAGTTTGTAGTCATTTTACCGTTCATAATTTTGATCTTCTTTTTCTTAGATAAGTTCCTTTAGCATTTCATATAAGGGCTCAGTGATGATGAACTCCTTTAACTTGATCTTATCTGGGAAGAACTTTATCTGCCCTTCCATTCTAAATGATAGTTTTGCTGGATAGAGTAATCTTGGATGTAGGTCCATGCCTTTCATGACTTGGAATACTTCTCTCCAGCCCCTTCTGGCCTGCAAGGTTTCTTTTGAGAAATCAGCTGATAGTCTTATGGGAACTTCTTTGTAGGTAGCTGTCTGCTTTTAAGATTTTCTCCTTCTCTTTAATCTTGTGTAATGTAATTATGATGTGCTTGTGTGCTTCCTTGGGTCCAACTTCTTTGGGACTCTGTGAGCTTCCTGGACTTCCTGGAAGTCTATTTCCTTTGCCAGCTTGGGGAAGTTCTCCTTCATTATGTTTTCAAATACATTTTCAATTTCTTGCTCTTTGTCTTCTCCTTCTGGCACCCCTATGATTTGGACATTGGAACATTTTAAAGATATCCTGGATGTTCCTAAGCCTCTCCTCATTTTTCTGAATTCTTATTTCTTCATTGTGTTCTGGTTGAGTGTTTATTTCTTCCTTCTGATCCAAATAGTTGATTTGAGTCCCAGTTTTCTTCCCTTCACTGTTGGTTCCCTATACATTTTCCTTTATTTCACTTTGCATAGCCTTTAGTCTTCCTCTATTTTTGCAACCATACTCAGCCATCTCTGTGAGCATCCTGATTACCATGTTTTGAACCCTGCATCTGATAGGTTGGCTCTCTCTTCATCGCTTAGTTCTATTTTTGTGGCTTTGATCTCTTATTTCATTTGGGCCATATTTTTTGTCTCAGTGTCTTTTAGTAGTAAGGGGAGGAGCCTTAGATATTCACCAGGGCAAGGCAACTCACTCTTCTGCATTGCGGTGCTGTATGTAGGGGAGGGGTCTGAGAGGGAACAAGGCTGCTTGCTCTTCTCTTGGCCAGCTTTCAGTCACTTCCCCCACTACCCACAAACAAATTGTGGAGTGGGACTTTAGAAACATGTGAGATATTAACTTTGCCCCAGGAGATTTAGAGAAAAATCCACTGGTCTTCACCAGCCCCATTGATTACCACTGACTTGAGGTGTTGTGTAAAACAGTCTTCACAGAATAATCCCTATACTCCTTAGATGCAGGCGAATAGGACTTGTTTCACGTGTATTCAGCATCTTTATCAAAATGAAATGTGTTTAGGTGGAAATGTTTTTGCTTTGCAAGAAGTATACTGAGAACAGGATGGAGAACCCTAAGGCTCTATGGTTATATAAACCTTATTTTCCAAATAAATTTCTAA
>VMDR010031303.1:0-12088 GCA_007922815.1 Macrotus californicus | reverse complement strand
GACAGTCTAATGGGAACTCCTTTGTAGGTAACTGTCTTCTCTTGCTGCTTTTAAGATCCTCTCTGTATTCAACCTTTGGCATTTTAATTATGATATGTATTGATGTGGACTTCTTTGGGTCCAACTTGTTTGAGACTCTGTGCTTCCTGGTTTGTATGTGTATTTCCTTTGTTAAATTAGGGAGGTTTTCTTTTATTATTTTTTCAAATAAGTTTTCAATTTCTTGCTCTTCCTCTTCTCCTTCTGGTATCCCTATAATTCAGATGTTGGTACTTTTGGAGATGTCCCAGAGTTTTCTTATTCTCTCCCCACTTTTTTGAATTCTTGTTTCTTCATTCTGTACTGGTTGACTGTTTATTTCTTCCTTAGGTTCCCAGTTGTTGATTCGATTCCTGATTCCTGGCTTCCTTCTCTTCACTATTGATTCCCTGTGGATTTTTCTTTATTTCACTTAGTGTAACCCTCATTTCTTCACTTATGCATTTGCTATACTCAATGCATAACAACTGAACATCCTTAACACCAGTGTTTTGAACTCTGCCTCTGATAGGTTGGCTATCTCTGTTTTGTTTAGTGTTTTTTTTTTCCTGGAGTTTTGATCTGTTCTTTCATTTGGGCCATATTTCTTTGCCTCTTCAATTTGGCAGCCTCCCTGTGTTTGTTCCTGTGTATTAGGTGTAACTACTTTAACTACTTTTTATCCACCACATGTGTGTTGGCATACCTGTTATGATGTAAGGGTCAGGGCCTTAGATACTCACCAGGGCAGGGTAATGTGCTTTGCTGCTTTGTGGCACTGTACATGGGGGAGGGGTCGGAGAGGGAACAGTGCCGCTTGCTTGCCCCACCCCCCATTTCCAGTCACTTCACCCACTTCCCATATGTGGCTGGTGCCCCTCTAGCTGTTGCCCTGGTTGTGGTTCCCAGAGTAGGTGGGTTTGCATACGTTCCAGGATCGGGGGTTGCGGGGGGGGGCTTTAAACAGATTCTCCTGAGAGACCCGCAGTTTCTCCTACCCTCCTAACCACCACTGCTTTTTACAGCCAGAAGTTATAAGGCTTTATTTTCCCCTGCTGGAATCCTGGGCTTCGTGGTCTGGCCTGGGGCTGGGATTGCTCGCTCTTCAGGTGTCCCCCACAGTTTTTATCCACCACACATGAAAGTGGTGTGGCCAGTTCTGCCAGTCACCACTGCAGCTGCCTCACCACCACTGCCTCACTATAAGCAAATTCTTGCACATAAACCTATGAGAATTTCACTTTGATTCTCATGTCCTCCCAAAACACTTATATACCACTTGGCTCTGTTAGGTATTATAAAAACAATTTCTAATATAAATGTCTTAGTTGTATATATACCTTATAACCTTGTTAGGAGACCCAGTGTATAGCTCAGGTATTGTTATATTACTCACCTCACACAGTGGTTATCAATTTATCCTGGGTGGATGGAACTTGCCAAAATTGTGAAGCTAAATATTAATTTGTTTTATTTGGGGCATATTCAATGTTCAAAAAAAAAAAAAGATAGAAGAGCACAGTTTGAAGAACCAGATTTTAATCCCAATAGTGGAAAACTTAAAAATAACACTTTTTGGCCCTGGCTAGTTGGCTCAGTTGGTTGGAGCATCCCATCCCATACACCAGGGATCCCCAACTCCCGGGCCATGGACTGGTAATGGTCCTTGGCCTGTTACGAACCAGGTCACACAGCAGGAGGTGAGCGGCAGGCTAGCGAGCAAAGCCTTATTGGTATTTATAGCCACTCCTTATCGATAGCATTACCGCCTGAGCTCCACATCTTGTCCAATTAGCAGCATCATTAGATTCTCATAGGAACAGGAACCCTAGTGTGAACTGGGCATGCAACAGATTTAGGTTACATGCTCCTTATGAGAGTCTAACGCCTGATGATCAGAGGTGGAGCTAAGGCATTGATGCCAGCACTGGGGATGAGTTGCAAATGCAGATCATTAGCAGAGACGTTTGACTGCACAGAGACCATAACAAATTGATTGCTTGCAGACTCATATCTAAACCCTATCAGTGAGTGGCAAGTGACAATTAAGCTGCATCTGGTGGCAGGCTATAAAGCCACTGCCCTACCCCAATCTGTGGAAATATTAAAATTGTCTTTCACGAAACCAGTCCCTGGTCCCAAAAAGTTGGGGTCCATTTCTATACACCACAAAGTTGTAGATTCACTCCCTAGTCAGGGCACATACCTAAGTTATGGGTTCAATCCCTGGTCGGGAGACAACTGATTAATGTTTCTCTCTCACATCAATGTTTCTCTCTCTTTCTCACTCTAAAACTAATACACAGCCCTGGTTGGTGTGGCTCAGTGGATTGAGCACTGGCCTTCAAACCAAAGGGTCACTGGTTTTATTTTTGGTCAGGAAACATGCCTGGGTTATGAATCAGATTCCCAGTTGGGAGAATGTGAGAGGCAACTGATCCATGTTTCTCTCGCACGTTGATATTTCTCTCCCTCTCTTTCTTCCTCCTTTCCTGTCTCTCTAAAAATAAATAAATGAAGCCTTAAAAAATTAAAACCAATAAACACATCCTCTGGTGAGGATTAAAAAAAGAGCAACACTTTCTGTAAGACGATCATTCCTTCAGTTATCAGCTTATTCATTTATCCCTTCACTTATTGGTCTGTTCTTTTGTTTTATACTCATGTATTCAACACCTGCTGTGAGCTTTGTGCTATAACCAGCAACTCAAATAAAGAAAAACTGCCAAGTGTAAGAGACAGGCAGACCAACAATTACTCTGAGGTATTATCAGTACCAGAAGAAAAGATTTAAGAGGACACTCTTTGGAATTGTTGACATGAGCTGAAGTTTTGGAAATGAGTAGGATTTAGCTGGATGTAAAAAGGGGGTTTCAAACATAACTAATTATTTTGTTTCCCATTTTAAAATTGCTTATTATGAGTTTTCTTAATGAGAAATATGCCTTGAGTGCATACTAGACTATATGTCATTGAAAGTAAGAGCACTCCATTTTAGTTTTCTACAGGTGTTGACATTTTAATCAAATGAAAAGCATTTTAAATCATTGTTAGCCAAACCAGTTAAAAGCTTTTACAACTAAATTACACACATTTAAAGCTACATTCATTGTTTATTAACTACATTTCAAACAATACTGACTGGGACCTCTAGGTAATGCCCCCCCCCCCCATAGGTAATAGTCATATGTGGAGCACTCATTCCATAATGTTCCTTGTACATGTGCCTTTATTCCCAGTGATTTGGGATGTCCAGGTTTCCTCTGGCATTTAGAACATGTCCTCCTTGACCTTGGGTGTCCATGAGAAAATAAAGAATAGCCACATTAGAATATCTATTACTACAAAAGAACTACTCTGATAAAACTAGTAGCAATAACTGCAAAATTCCCCAAGCACAAGGTTGACATTAAATAAAAGCCACTTGTCAAGTATTTCTTATGGAATATAAGCTTTCATTGCACAGTGCTTTTATTGCACATTCCTGCCCAATGAAATAGATGTTGGAATTACAGTATCTTTAGGCCAAATAGTGCCCATTTATACTTGAATTGTCAATGTTACAAAAATAAAGAAATGAGGGTACCTGAAGGAAAAGGGCAAAGAACCTACACATTAAAAATAACTTAAAAAATAAATTTTCTTTGATAAACAAAAGTATCAGGAAAAAGCAATTTTTAGCTTTATTGTAAAAGAAAAACATAACAGAAACTAAGCATTAATAAACACTTAAAATCTGCCATGTGACAGGATTTTATGAGTCATAAAAATGAGTATAAATGAGTATAAATAAAAATCAGTATAAATGAGTCATAAAATACTACATTGATTAAACTCCTAGAAAATACCATGACATCACACATATGTACAACATTCACTTTTTTTTTAATTCTTACCTGAGGATATGTTCATTGATTTGAGAGAGAGAGAGAGAGAGAAAGAAACATCGATCAGTGGTCTCCCATATGTACCCCAACCAAGGACTGAACCTGCAACCTAGGCATGTGCCCTGACCAGGGATAGAACCCACAACTTTTTGGTGTGTGGAGCCGATCGATGCTCCAACCAATGGGGCCACCTGGCCAGTGCACCATTGAATATTTACTGTCTTAAAACTATACTGCCTTGGGATTTTCAGATTAACTTGTCAGAAGTCCTTCCCTTTCCACATATAAATAGAAGAAACCATGCAGATGCCTGGTTTCCTCTGATCCATGTGGTTTTACGGTAATACTGGTAGACTATAGACCTATACTACGCAAGTGTCAAAAACAAACAAACAAGTAATAAGAAGCACACTCAATGTCCTTCCGCTCATCCCTGCCTCCTCCAAGCGAACAAGGGCACATCTCATTGTAAAGTGCAGAGACTTGTCTGAGATTCGGAAGGAGAGGGATATGGCCCTTTCTGCAGTACCTGCTTGGAACATGGGTCCCCTGGGTCTTAATTATCTCTCTCGTTAGGCTGTAATAGGAGCCCTAAAATAATATGTCTGTTGTTCTACAACCAAGAAATTGATTAGTGAAGTTGAGTAAATCAAATGTCAATGTTCTTCTTATGGGTGAGAATGGACAGCAACAACAGCCTGCCACAGGAAGTTGTCACGATCACACAGCAGTTAATAAGCGTAGCTCTTGGGGGCAGGAAACGTATCAATACAGAAGAGTAAATATGTATCCATATTGACGATAGTGTGTTTGTGGTGCTTATTTCTAGATTTTAAACTTGGACATATCGACTGATTATCACTCTGTGAAGCACTTTGCTCTTGGCCTTCCTTTGATACCATATTCTCCGAGGGAATTCAACGTCCATGATCATCTCGATGCCGATGCCAATTAGATAATTTACACACATGGAGGGCCCTGGGCCTCATCTGTCATCAATATTGCTGGACTCCTAAATTTATCCTCTCCTGTCTCTTCCAGACCTTTGTCCTCATCCTTCCCTTTTGCCTACTATTATTAATATTTCTCTCTCTCTCTGAGCTCCTTATTTATCAGATGTCAAATAAGTTAATATCAACGTTATCCTGGTGAAACTTTCCTTTGTCCCCTCTCTCCCTTTGCAATTTATCCACCCCTCTAAATCCAGTAACTTCCGGGACATGTTCAACTGGAGGCCCTGCCAGGGCCTCACACTCAGTGTACTTGCCTTTACCACTCATTACATCGTCCCTGGACTCTCTGCCCTCTCCCGTCTCCCCTGTCTGTCCCAGTACTGTCTGCCAGCCCTTGGCAACCTTCCTGGTGGCTCAGCATCAGGAATCCTTGGGAACTGCCTCTTCTCACACTCCAGCTTTCAGGTTTGTCAGCTTTCAGGTTCTGTCTATGAGGTGCACTGACAATATTTTTAAGGCTGAAAGAAGCAGAAGATTTGCCTCTCGTGTCAACGGTGGCAGAGACTGTGTGGGTTTCTGCAGTGTCAGGTTAGCCTCAGTTGGCTGGACTCTGTGGTCCCCTGCCTGCCCTCAGTCTCTGGGCTGAGGGCTGCTGCATCACTGGCCACAGTCCCCACCACCCCTCCACCTTCAGCAGCAGTAACAACCTCCTAGCTCTGGACCACAGATCAGCTTGAACTTGACAGCTGGCAGAGGCCCCTGAATTTTGCACCTTGAACCCTTCGTTTGTTTTGCAGCCCTGGATTAAATCCCATGGTGCTGCAATTATTTGACAGGTCTCAGTTTTCCTAATTGATACTGATACCACCATCCCCAGTCGTTTGGGATGAAAGGTCTGGAGCATTTTTTTCAATTGTTCCCTCATTCCCACCAAAGTCTCACCCCTTCCCAAGCACTGCCAATTCTTCCTTTTCACGGCCTTGCTGTTTCCTTGACCAATGTCCCTACCTAAATCAAGTTCTATTACTTAACATCAAACTGCTCTGAAAGCCTTCCCAGTTAGTAGGAAACTAACTAGTTGCCCTAACTAGCTAGTCACTTCACTATCCTAACCTGTCACCAAGTCAATCTTCTTTAATAGTAATTCTTACTATTTCAATAATTTAGTTAAAAATCTTACTTGGACCCATCCTCACTGCCATAGGACAAAGGGCGCAGGTATTTAAAATACCCGCTTCTTCCTACAGCTTTATTTACCAATTTTCCCCTCACACACCGTATGTGCAGTCAGTCATAGCTACTTCGAATTCACTCTTGCAATATACCCCTCGCTTTCCGGCCTCTAAACCTACTCCCATGATTTTCCCATCTAATGGGATGTGACTTCCCTCCACCCCGCAGGGAAACTCTTCAAAACCTTTCAGAATCAGATCAAGTGCCACTGAAAAGCCCCACTTCCACATGGATTCCTGCAGTGTTATGAACCCAACCTACACGGCTCATCCTATTTTCCGCATTTACAACTTAACCTGTGTTGTCCCATGGCACACATGGGTCCCACATAAATTTTATTGAGCTGTATTCCCCATGGTGGGCTTACATTTTGGGTTTGGTAAATTGTGAAAATCAAGAAAACCTGGGGCAGAGTACCATGTCTGTGATTTAAACTAGAACCTCACCTCACTGAGGTCTGGGCACTAAAGGCTTATCACATCGTAAGCCGCATCTGTTCAATATTTCATGATGTGCTCCAGGGAAGTGCCCAGACCTCTTTGCCAAATCCCAGTTTTGTAGAGACTACTGCTTGAATTAATGGGTCACGAGACTGTGAACTCTGTCATGTATAATGTTTCCTTTCCAAAACTTTCTGATGTATAGACAAGATATAAGATTCTAAATGGGAATATACATATCTATTAAGTTGAACTCCACAAGATGGCTGATATTTGACCATTTTGACCTATAACAATAAGTTTTATATAGTTCAAGCTAATAAAGATATTAAGGAAGATTTTTGTTCCAGCTATTTTTCACAGCAGGGTTTGCTTTATATAATGAGGCACAAAGAACAAATAGGCTTTTAAACGTAGATATGCCTCATGGTAAAGGGCTCCAATAATGGCAACAATAATAATGACAAGTATTTACTGAGCACTTACTATGTACTTCCAGCCATTATGTTAAGAATGTCACATCGATTCTCTCTCTCTTTTTTTCTTCATAACAACTCAGTTTTAGTCACCATTTGACAGATGTACAATAGAAACCACTGCTTAAAGTGGCTCAGTAACTTGCCTAAGGTCATACAGTTAATAAGTGGTAGAAAAATTTGAAGTAAAGGAGACTTATTCTAGAGTTGCTGCATTTGGCGTACAAAATATATAACTTTTTCTCCTGGGGTCTTTCTGGTTCCTCATCACTAGGCTCCTCCTGGTACTATCAGGGAGAAGAACAAAGAGAAACAGAACTCGAGGAAGAACTCAAAGGAAACCTCATCCTCAAAAGCTTCCTTGACCAGCGGGGAATGATCTGTTTACTGCACTACTTGGCCTCATGTGTTCACTGAGCTACTCTGCAGTCTGTTATCTCCTCTCCCCTTTGGTTGGGCATAGTGTATGTTGCCTGTTTTCATAGCCCCAGAAACGTTTATATTTCCTAATTAAATTGTAAAGCTCCAACAGGGCAGTGAGCCTATCTAACGTACTTCATTTCTAGAACCAAGAAACGAGACACTTTACTTCTATCTAAACACAAGCCATCTATTCATCCATCCATCCATGCCTTCATCTAAAAAGTATTTCTGGGTGAAGAGAACACGAACATAAAAGGCCCAGTCTTTCTTCAGAAGGAACTTACTACTGATTAATGGGCCATGAACAAGTGTGCCAATGCAGATAATGACACACGTTATGGACCAGAGCAGAGAGGTGGGCCACCTGGCTGTAGTCAAGGGAGGTACTTTACAAAGTTTTAAAGAATGGACACTGTTGAGGTGAAGCCCAGAAAGATGAGGACTGACCAACGGAAAAACTCAAGGAAAGCATGCTCAGAAAGATGGAACGGAAAGACAGAACAACATGTGCAATGGCAAAACCAGCCTGGAATATTTGGGAGCCTAGAGTAGTTGGTTTGGCTGAGGGACAGGGATAAACAAAAGAAGTGAGGGAGAGAGGTAGGAGAGAGAAAGGAAATAGAAAGGGAAAAGAAAGGGAAAAGGAAGAGAGTAAACTTTGCTCTTGGTTTTACGGAAATTCAGATGAAAGTAAAAGCAGTGGCCATGTGCCACCCAGGAGAAGCAGACGAACGAAGGGCTACTTGTCGAGTGGCCGGATCAATGTCAATTACCCCACGCTACAAAAGAGAGCTTGGTGTTTAAGAAGTCAAAGAGTCATCATCACACAAAGTCTTCTGATTTATAATAAATTTTGGAAAGTTGGAAATATAGTGAGGGAAAGAAAAGCAGTAAAATGGTGCTACCATATGCAAACTGCTAACTTACTAAAATCAAATAGGCTAAGGCATGAGTAAATGATTCTTTCTTGGTTTAACTAGCGCAGGAACTTAAACCTTTGAACTTTTCATTTGCGTGTCTGCTTAGATGTACCTAATTTCCACATATAAACCTCTGAGGAACTTAAGAAAAGAATGCTCATGTGCTGGAGATGTATATATCTTTTATATATAACCACTTGTCATGCTTAGAGAGAATGTTTTATTATCCAGACTGCCAGACATCTACGTCTGGAAGATTTCCGTCTTGAGCCAATCTGTAGGCTAAGAACGCCGGACTGACTTTTCTCAAATGTGTACTTTTCACTGTAAAAACCCTCAAGCTTTTCTTTCTCCTGCAAAGCACTCTGGGTGTTATCTGGTAGTGCTTTCAATTTGCAAATCCTAAGACCCTTGAATAAAGCTATGTCATTTATTTCTAGCCAAAGCCTTTTGATGACAGTCACATGGGTACAAAAAGCTGATGAAAATAAAGCACGTTCTATTTTTACTTGTTTTGGTAACAGAAGCGCTTTAGCTACCAGATGGCACATTTCACCAAAATCTCATGAAAACAAATCTCTACGGGCCTTCTGTATTAAGAAATAATTTACCAGCCTTTCCCTGATTTGTCGTGTCCTTTGTGTAAATATAAAATAATACGAAGAAATGGGTGTTTCGGAACCTTCATTAAATAGTATTAGTTCTATAGAAGAAAGTGTGATCCAACTGCTATCCAAAATGAATCATAATAAAACAAGAGTAGGTTTTCCAAGTCTGGACACGTTGCTAACGACATTCAGTGTAAGAAAGAATTTTATTATATTTCTTAAAAGTTTGTGTCTGAAAGGTTCAGGAAAGAATGGCTGAATCTGGCCAATAGAACAGAGCTAATGGCCATGTCCAGCGTGATTGGATTCACAGAGAAGGCAGCTGCTCACCTAACTAGGAGATGTACTTGGAGGGAAAACTAGGAGGTAAGACAATGCAATATTTATGAGTTGCAACTCAAATGAAAACACCTTTTAATATGTAATTGAATGACATAACAAATGTATAATGCCTTGTACGTTTCATAAATTTGCATTGAATAACAGCAAAGGACAAGGAAATGATTCTGTTCTTAACTGATTGATATGCAGCAGCATGAAATGTGTTCAATATTTATATTCTTTCCACACGATGTTCTATTTTTATTTATATGATCATTTCCTGACAAACATAATATAAACAGTGTCTGTAAATTTTTTATTAACAAAGTGCTAAGACAATATTGCCATGCCTATATAAAAGCATCTGCTAATATCTCATGTCAAAACCTATTTATATATATTTTTTCCTTCCTGTGTTTTCTGAAGGCAACCATTTCCCATTAAATTAATTCTGGACATCTTCAGGCACTTATGCATTATTCTGGCAATCCACATTCTTTGAGAAACCCCTGAGTATTCTGATTCATTATGGAAACTCCTAAAGCCAAAGCAGGATCAGAGTTTGGAAGTGTAATATATATACCTTTTCTTTTTAAATGTAGAACCAGAGGGCTATGTACAAATACAGTATTTTATTTTGCAATTAAATTCGGGTGAATTATTCAAGCTTCAATATGTGAAATATGTCATGATTACCAGGATTCTAACCCCCACAATTCTCCCTTATTTTTGAATGGAAACATGGCCGAAGGTACCCTATTAGTAAAGAACAGAGAAAGGCATAGCATTCTCGCCTGCAGATTCTGAAGCAGAATCTCTTCTAACACTTTAAATTTTCCTTATTTAACCATACCGTAGACTCCTTCCACTGACAAACCCTGATGTCCCTGGACATCGTTGCGAAGCAAGTCCCTCCACTCCCTCCCACATACGGGAGCCGCAACTGAAGAAATCTCCATGGACTGAAGTGGAGGTCTCAGAACAAAGCTCTTTTTTTTTTTAAGATTTTATTTGTTTATTTTTAGAGAGAGAGAAAGGGAGGGAAAAAGAGAGGGAGAGAAACATAGATGTGCAGGAGAAACATTGATCAGTTGCCTCTCACACAGTCCCAACTAGGGACCTGGCCAGCAACCCAGGCATGTGCCCTGACCAGGAATCAAACCAGCGACCGCAGAACATAGCTCTATAATCAATTATTCCAAAGTTATTCTTTACAATGGGTACCACTTCTCACTTGCCACTTAGTTTCCAAGGGTCATACAACATGGCTAAAAAAGAAATAAAAGCAAATCAAAGTTCTTAACGGAAGGCAAGAAAGGGAAAGGTGGAGAGTCTTCTCAAACCTTTCTAAGTCCTGTGACTTGAGTCCATACACTCCCAGGCAACTCTTCTCGACCTCCCAGGTCTTGCTGATGTTTTCGTCCTGGCAACCTGTTGTCTCTCACTGTTTTCTATCATAGTCCTGGGGTGTACCCTGCCCACAACCCAGCCCGAACAGAATGTGGCCACCTAGCACTTCATCCTCCCCATGTCACCTGGGAGACCAAAGGGCCCTTCTCAGAGAGTGCCCCTGACCAGGTTGTCTTAGGAGACCACAAGGAACAGACTGGAGGTCTTGTGGGCACAATGCCCTCTGTTTGTTTTGTTAACCAATGTCACCCCAATATATTCAATAATTGAATTTACTGAAGTTGGGGGGAACCCCTCAAAATGGAATTTATTTATAAAAATCGTGTATTTATTCTTACATGTATAATCTTCCATCACCTTCAAAGTACTCTCCATTTTATGCAATACACCTATCAAGACATTTTTTCCCTGCTCAAAACAGTTTTTGAGCTCACTGACTTTGATCCCCTTAGTGCTTCTGAGGTTTTTTGTTTCACCTCTTCCACATCTGCAAAATGTTTCCCTTTGAGGACTTTTTTCATCTGAGGAAACAAAATGAAGTCACTTGGGGCAAGATCAGGTGAATAGGGAGGGTGGGGCATGGGGGCCATGCCATTTTTGGTCGAAACTACTGAACACCCAGCACAGCGTGGCCAGGTGTGCTGGTCAATCACCCACCGTGAAATGGGCAAACACAGGTTGAAACAGCCTTCAGAAAAAAATTCACGGAAGCCAAACACAGCCTTTCGCAACAACACCAGCTGGTACATCATACAGATGGGTTCCTAGAACACGCACCAAAAGGGAAAGCCTGCACTATAAGGGGCCTGCCCTCCGGAAGATTATTCTGGATTTTTTGGGATCCCCCCTGTGTGTGTGTATGTATACATGTATATACGTGTATATTCAAGGCTCATCTGAATATCTGCTGTCAAAGAGTTATCTTCCCCAAGAGATAATGCCTTATTTGCATAAGGATCACGACAAAGAGGCCACAGTGAGAAATGGCACTGGTCACAGAAGCCTCGGTTCCACTTCTGCTCGACTTAACACCTCTGTGCCTCCGTGTCCTCACCCCTAAAACAGGAGTAAGCATACTTATCACATCTTACATGTGTGAGGATGATGTTGTGGGAAAACACAGTTCTTGCCAACGCAGTAAAGAATTAAAGATCAGAAAGAGCAGCCAAGATGGAGGCGTAGGTAGACACACTGTGCCTCCTCGCACAACCAAAAGGACAACAACAAATTTTAAAACAAAAAACAACCAGAACTGACAGAAAATCGAACTGTATGGAAGTCCGACAACCAAGGAACTAAGGAAGAAACTTTCATCCAGACCGGTAGGAGGGGTGAGACGGGCCACGTGGAGAGAACTCGAGCGAGCATGCGCTGGGTGTCTGGCAGACCGGGGAAAGGT